>NC_069487.1:6226587-6306587 GCF_026875155.1 Cherax quadricarinatus
GCCACAGCTTAACAGCTCCAAGAAGCAGTATAGGAGAAATAAGAGTGAATTAGGGTTGTATTTCAAAGAATATTAATACTGTTCATTCAATTTGAGAAGTGGACTGTGTCTTTTGTCCAATGAGTGAGGATTTACTGAGGCCTAGCAGTAGCTAAGGTAACTTAGTGACCATCTAAGGGTATTGTATCATTTGTTGAAAATATTTTAACTAGTGTTGGTTAATACATTTGTCAGGGGTAATCACCTAATGAGGCCTTAATCATAGATGGCCCCCAATATATTGATATTTTATGTACTGAATTTCAGTTATAAGCCAAGTGAGGTAACTAAGTACTGTAGATTTATGTTTATGGGGAGGAGCATGGATCATACAATGTCTGGGAAAATGGTATGTAATAAATTTTGATCTAAGGAAGTAGAAATTTAAACAAATTTCCTGAATCAATAGCACTTCAACAGTGTCGAGGCACCTCTCCTGAAGGGGCAAAGTAGATGAGTTAGAGAAGATACAAGTGTCCCATATTCTCTTCATGATAAATATTATAATGTATTAGAAAAATTTTGTATAGGCAAGTTATGTTTGTGGGAGTTGTTGAATATGCTGGGTATGTACATGTATATGTGCGTGTGTTAATTTCTCACTTGCAAGTGCTATATAAATTATAAATGATTGGTGAGTATAGGTCAATGTAGTGTTAGGGTGTTTTGTAACCTGAAAAGGTAAACAAGGTAGGGATTGTTTATATACTGTATCTGCATTGTGCTGTGATGTGCATGCTTTTGGCTGAGTGTTGCCCTGTTACTGAGAAGACATGCTGACTCATGAAATTTTAATAACACAATTGCAAGCAAACCACAGAACAGGCGGGATTTGAACCCAGCTGGCCAATTGGTTTATGCACTGGCTTGGAGTTATAGGACTTGCTTGCCATGGGTTTAAAACCCACCTGTTCTGTGGTTTTTCAAGATATGCTCCTTAAATCTAGTGATAACACACTTATTTTTCATTTTATAGTACATATATGAAGCAGTTTTAAAGTGTTTAATATTTTTATCTAAATGAGATACATTGTTATTATGTGATGTGCAGATATCTTCATAGTGTGCTGCTCATTCGTAGTCTGGAATACTATATTTCGTAGAACTCTCATATTATGACTGTATGTATTAAGGTATTATTCTTTAAACTTCCACTTTTGACCCTTTTTTTTTATGCTGAATTGTTTTAAATACAGAATTATATGATTGGCTCCATGGTAGAGTTGTAGTACAGAGATTGATGTTTCCTTGCTTCAGATGTACCATTCAATATTTGTACGTTATGTGTGTAGTCTTTAACAATGCCTGCACTTTAAAGGAGGGGCTTGGGATATTGGCATTTTGGAGGGATATGCTGTGTATCTTTATATGTATATGCTTCTAAACTGTCATATCCTGAGCACCTCTGCAAAAACAGTGATTATGTGTGAGTGAGGTGAAAGTGTTGAATGATGATGAAAGTACATGTATTTTATTTTTGGGGATTATCTTTCTTTTTGGGTCACCCTTCCTCGGTGGGAGACGGCTGACTTGTTAAAAAAAAAAAAGTGTAGTCTTGTATAAAGTTATATGTACTTATGTTGTAGTATTTCCTTCAGTTTATAAGTATTGAATTTCTAGTGGGTATGTCACCCTTGAACCAATTCCAGCTGTTTACCGATTTGTGAGACAGTACAGTGCTGGTAATATTATTGTTTGTTGTTGTGCATTTTTTGACAATTTCCAATTTACCCATTTTGATGGTCAACAGAACAAACTGTTTTATCAGGTTTCAATTTTTTTTTAGGGTAGGGTGAGGGGATTCCTACTTAGCTGGGAAAAGGCTGGTATGACAAAAAAAACTCGTCTCATCTAACAAGGGCATTTCCATTGCTTTTGGTCTTTGTAAATCATGATTCCTAATTTTGAAATCCACTTTCCTGCTGTATGGACCTTATGTTTTGTGTTTGTCTTCCAGTTGAGTTCAAAATTGCATTATGAAATATGTACATATATACATACTACAGCCCAGTCCCTGGATGCATTATATGCTTCTGTAATCTTTTGATTACCACTCACAGGATGGGTATGGTGTATGATAATGATATTAATTTCACATACAGACATTCACACACGTACTACATACTTACAATCATGTCGTAATAAATGACCTGTCAGCAAATAAAAAGAAACACGGGCGAGGACTCAAACTGTGGTCCTGTCTTGAAACCGATTCAGCGCTGAAGATTGAGACACTTGTGCAACATATGGGAATCTTTATTAAGGAAACGTTTTGCCACACAGTGACTTCATCAGTCCAATACAAAGCAGAGAGGGGTAAGGAGAGGAGGAGTTTGAGGTAATTAGTCTTTCAGCCTAGAATCTGTGTGTTCAGTCCATCACTCTTGTAGAAGAGTGATGGACTTATTTATCACACTCATTTATCACACAATTCAGTGCTGTACCGCTAAGCTACGAGACTTGATAAGAAGGATTGCAGAGACCACTTCTGTGACATGTCTATCAGTGGCCACCAGTTGTGACCCTGCTGTCACTTGCCTGTCATTCTTCTGTATATTCATTGATAGTACTTTATTATGCCTTGAGTTTCTGGACTATATGGCATTAAGGGATATGAGAATGGATGCATCATGAAAGCTGGTTATGGCACATTTCTAGTAAATATAAAGATATCGTCTTCTGCTGGGTACCTGGACATGTTGTTGTTCGGGGTAATGAACAAGCAGACTCCTCTGCTTGATCAGCAGCACGTGACAGTTTTGCATAACGTTGGCAATAACAGTGGTCCAAGTTGGTTTATAATGTCTTTCTATCAAATCATGTTTGGATTTCTGGCTGTCTTACCACCATTGTTGCATTTGTTAGACATTCTACAGCCCACACATCATTCACATGTCTTATAGGTATTTCATGAAAAATGCTTGGCTCTGCTCTGTGAGGATTGCCAGGTTACATTATTAGTTTGTCCTGTCTATTAGAGGGCACACAGAGTTTACTTCTGATGTCTCCACTGCCCCAGCATATTTACTCTTACCTGACCTCCTTGCTAAAAATTTCACCATAGATGCAGACTTGACTCTTATTTTTTTAACAGAAAGTAACATATTGCTTCAACTTTGATTCTATTTTACCTTTAGCATTTTCCACTACCCCCACTAATACTTACTCTGCACACTCCTGCTTGACCTTTACACTGTATGATCCTTTCAGGTTTAGCTATTAGTTTGATAATATTAATATTATGAAAGCTGCTGGGGAGGTAGGTACAGACATCATGGTCACAGTTGGTGGCCACTGATGCAGACATACAGCATTAGTACTGTCTCCAGAATCTTCTTATTAAAGCCTTGTAGCTCAGTGGTACATTGCTGCTAAGCGCTGGACCATGATTTGATTCTCCTTCCATTCTTCTGTTGATTTTTGCATGCTTGACTATCTACCTACCTACCTTGTTTATTTTTGTATACATGAATACCTACCTACCTGCATGTATACATAGCCATCAAACCTTTATTTTAATGGCATAATGGGGGGAGGGGCAGGTGGTTGGTAACGGCAGTTGTGTTTGGTAGAGATGAACTTGAATTGCCATGGTTGTATGAATAATGCATAATTCTGTATCCAGTGGACTTTTACCTTTGTTTCTGAATCTGTTCATACCAGCAGATTTTGTTCCATTACATTGAGAGTATACTGCAAAGCAGAAAACCCACCATTTTGGGAATCTATAGTTTCTTTTATTTGAATATGAAAAAAAATTAGGAACACAACTTGACCATTAGGCTCTAGAGACTCCAAGATTGTAGGTTGGCTGTGGAAATTATTGACAGTAAGGAAAACCTTGAATGAATGGCTGTTTTGGAAGTGGTACATTGTCACTGCAGGAATAAAATGGTTGATCCCATAAAGAGCAGGACTTCACTCATCCTTGCTGTCTTATTAGACTGCCAGATGACAGGCAAGGTGGTTTTGTTTTAACCTTTTAACCCTTTCAGGGTCCAAGGCCAAAATCTGAAGTCACGCACCAGTGTCCAAGAAATTTTTGAAAAAAAAAAAAAATTACTTTTTCTTACAGAATTAAAGAGCATATTTTTGTGAAGGTAATAAAACAAAAAAAAATTAGAAAATGATCAGTACTTACCGAGATACAGTGCCAAGAAGTTTATAGAAAATGATGTGGTGGTGGCAACATCGATGAATTCCACATAGGCGTATTATATTATTTTGTTGTTTTAGTTGTTTTTTCTTTTCTTTTCCAATTTTTTTTCTATTCCTACTAACATTTGGGGCCTGAGAGACCAATACTGTATATAATTGATATATATAAACTCACTGTATTGAACACAATAACTGCACTAAAGTTATTATCATATTATTGTTTACCACTGTTGTTTATTACAATAAACATGCACAAATATTGTATAATACAGTGGACCCCCGGTTAACGATATTTTTTCACTCCAGAAGTATGTTCAGGTGCCAGTACTGACCGAATTTTTTCCCATAAGGAATATTGTGAAGTAGATTAGTCCATTTCAGACCCCGAAACATACACGTACAAACGCACTTACATAAATACACTTACATAATTGGTCGCATTCGGAGGTAATCGTTATGCGGGGGTCCACTGTACTAATGTTCTATCATATATTTACATATTTACAATCACTGGACATGGTTTTAGAACTGCTGGAGCTTGTGGAACTCCTTGAAACAAGGCACCATGCACAGAGGCACCTTACATTCCTCACACATAAACCGAGTGTCTTTGCGTCTTTGTTGCCGTCGTTTTGTTTGTGCACAGACAATGCATCTCTTCTGAGCAAATTTCTTTTGAGTTGAAGGAAGCTGTATTATGAAATGATCACCTTCTCTCCTCAAACGCTTGGGTATATCGTGATGAATTCGAGGACCATGTATTGCAGGTGTTGTTACCTGGTACTTCATTATGAGTTGTCTGACAACAGACAAACAAAATTCACCATACGGTGGTCTGTTACCAGTCTTTATTTGGTACATATTATATGCATTCAGCATTGAAATGTCCATGAGATGGAAGAAAGGTTTCATGTACCACTTGTAACTCTTACGAACACAGTCAACAAAACTAATCTGCATGTCACACTTGTCAACCAAGCGCATGTTTTGTGTATAATCAATCACTGACACTGGTTTTCGAATACGTTCATTAGTCACTCGATCAACTTTGCCACTGTCTTGCATTTCATTACGGTGAATGGTTGTCAACAATGTGACATCTCGTTTGTCATGCCACCGTAATGCCATGATGTCATTGGCAGTAAACACCTGCACGTCATCACCACGAACACCTGCGTTGAGCCTGGGCATATGTTTACGATTAGAACGCACTGTGCCATACACATCTGTCTTGTTCACTCGCATGAAATCACTGAGTAATGGGCTTGTGTACCAGTTATTTTTTTTTTTATTATCACACCGGCCGATTCCCACCAAGGCAGGGTGGCCCGAAAAAGAAAAACTTTCACCATCATTCACTCCATCACTGTCTTGCCAGAAGGGTGCTTTACACTACAGTTTTTAAACTGCAACATTAACACCCCTCCTTCAGAGTGCAGGCACTGTACTTCCCATCTCCAGGACTCAAGTCCGGCCTGCCGGTTTCCCTGAATCCCTTCATAAATGTTACTTTGCTCACACTCCAACAGCACGTCAAGTATTAAAAACCATTTGTCTCCATTCACTCCTATCAAACACGCTCACGCATGCCTGCTGGAAGTCCAAGCCCCTCGTACACAAAACCTCCTTTACCCCCTCCCTCCAACCCTTCCTAGGCCGACCCCTACCCCGCCTTCCTTCCACTACAGACTGATACACTCTTGAAGTCATTCTGTTTCGCTCCATTCTCTCTACATGTCCGAACCACCTCAACAACCCTTCCTCAGCCCTCTGGACAACAGTTTTGGTAATCCCGCACCTCCTCCTAACTTCCAAACTACGAATTCTCTGCATTATATTCACACACACATTGCCCTCAGACATGACATCTCCACTGCCTCCAGCCTTCTCCTCGCTGCAACATTCATCACCCACGCTTCACACCCATATAAGAGCGTTGGTAAAACTATACTCTCATACATTCCCCTCTTTGCCTCCAAGGACAAAGTTCTTTGTCTCCACAGACTCCTAAGTGCACCACTCACTCTTTTTCCCTCATCAATTCTATGATTCACCTCATCTTTCATAGACCCATCCGCTGACACGTCCACTCCCAAATATCTGAATACGTTCACCTCCTCCATACTCTCTCCCTCCAATCTGATATTCAATCTTTCATCACCTAATCTTTTTGTTATCCTCATAACCTTACTCTTTCCTGTATTCACCTTTAATTTTCTTCTTTTGCACACCCTACCAAATTCATCCACCAATCTCTGCAACTTCTCTTCAGAATCTCCCAAGAGCACAGTGTCATCAGCAAAGAGCAGCTGTGACAACTCCCACTTTGTGTGTGATTCTTTATCTTTTAACTCCACGCCTCTTGCCAAGACCCTCACATTTACTTCTCTTACAACCCCATCTATAAATATATTAAACAACCACGGTGACATCACACATCCTTGTCTAAGGCCTACTTTTACTGGGAAAAAATTTCCCTCTTTCCTACATACTCTAACTTGAGCCTCACTATCCTCGTAAAAACTCTTCACTGCTTTCAGTAACCTACCTCCTACACCATACACTTGCAACATCTGCCACATTGCCCCCCTATCCACCCTGTCATACGCCTTTTCCAAATCCATAAATGCCACAAAGACCTCTTTAGCCTTATCTAATACTGTTCACTTATATGTTTCACTGTAAACACCTGGTCCACACACCCCCTACCTTTCCTAAAGCCTCCTTGTTCATCTGCTATCCTATTCTCCGTCTTACTCTTAATTCTTTCAATTATAACTCTACCATACACTTTACCAGGTACACTCAACAGACTTATCCCCCTATAATTTTTGCACTCTCTTTTATCCCCTTTGCCTTTATACAAAGGAACTATGCATGCTCTCTGCCAATCCCTAGGTACCTTACCCTCTTCCATACATTTATTAAATAATTGCACCAACCACTCCAAAACTATATCCCCACCTGCTTTTAACGTTTCTATCTTTATTCCCATCAATCCCGGCTGCCTTACCCCTTTCATTTTACCTACTGCCTCACGAACTTCCCCCACACTCACAACTGGCTCTTCCTCACTCCTACAAGATGTTATTCCTCCTTGCCCTATACACGAAATCACAGCTTCCCTATCTTCATCAACATTTAACAATTCCTCAAAATATTCCTTCCATCTTCCCAATACCTCTAACTCTCCATTTAATAACTCTCCTCTCCTATTTTTAACTGACAAATCCATTTGTTCTCTAGGCTTTCTTAACTTGTTAATCTCACTCCAAAACTTTTCTTATTTTCAACAAAATTTGTTGATAACATCTCACCCACTCTCTCATTTGCTCTCTTTTTACATTGCTTCACCACTCTCTTAACTTCTCTCTTTTTCTCCATATACTCTTCCCTCCTTGCATCACTTCTACTTTGTAAAAACTTCTCATATGCTAACTTTTTCTCCCTTACTACTCTCTTTACATCATCATTCCACCAATCGCTCCTCTTCCCTCCTGCACCCACTTTCCTGTAACCACAAACTTCTGCTGAACACTCTAACACTACATTTTTAAACCTACCCCATACCAGTTATCGGTATATAATGTATGGCCCTTACCAAGATAAGGTGCCATCATGTTTCTCACTACGTCACCTGAGATACCCAATAACATCTTGGTATCTTTCAATGTTTTAATACCCGTGTATACAACAATATCCAACACCAGGCCACTGTCACAATCACAGAGTACAAACAATTTTATACCAAAGCGGTTCCTCTTGCTCGGTATATACTGCTTGAATGACAGTCTACCTTTGAACAAAATCAAAGACTCGTCAATTACAAGATTCTTGAATGGATAAAAGTATATCCTGAACTTTTGTTTGAGATACATGAAAACATTTCTAATCTTGTATAACCCGTCACTTCTGTCAGGCCTGGTTTTGTCAGAGAAGTGCAACATACGTAACAGTAAGATAAACCTGTTTACTGGTATTATTTCACTGAAGGATGGGGTAGAAATTAGCCGATCTGTGGACCAGTATGCTTTTATATTATGCTTATAGACGTGAGGCATAAGCATTATTGTTGCAAAAAGCAAATACATTTCTAAAACAGTCGTCTCTTTCCACCTGTGTAGTCTTGACTGTGGTGATAAGATCGTATTTGCCGTGGTGTACTGAAAATACTTATTACTTTCCCTGGCAATAATTTCCATCAATGGCTGGTCAAAGAATAATTCAAAGAATTCCAGTTCATTGGCCGTGGTTCCAAGGGGACAGGTAGGTAGAATTCCACTTTGAGAGTCATCAAAGTGGTGAGGCTTGGGAACAAAATTGGGATTTTGCTGCCAATCCCACATACGGTTTTGTGGTGGATACTGGACATCATAGGCTGGTTGTACGGGTGGTTGTGGTTGTGGCGGGCTGGTGGCTGACGCTCCGCTTTGTCCTTGAACTGACGAGTCAGCAGCGTGGGTCCCCGCGTGGCATGGTGAGTCACGCATGGCGGTGCCACTACCACCACCAGCACCACTAACACCATCCACTGATGCCTGTGGCCCATCCATGCCAAGTGTAGCCACATCATCCTCACTATCACTACCTAAAACGGGTGTAGGGCCACGGGATGTACTCCGGGATGTACTCCGTCCCCTGGGCACAGCATAGGGTACACTACCCGAGCGCATGCGGCGGCGAACATACCGACGCTTCACTGGTGAATATGATTCCTCACTATCACTACTCGAATGATCGTCGAGCGCAATAAAATCACAATCCACATCAGAATCATCATCATTACTGAAGTCAGAGGCCTGGCCACTCGAAAATATTAGTTTTCTCTTACGTTTAGGAACACCCGACCGTGAGTCACGAGTGCCCACACCAGAGGTAGAAAGTCGAGGATCGTCGGGGTTTTCTGCACTATTATCGATATCCTGGTCATTATTTTCGGTCACTAACTTATCAAAGCCGTAGAATTCGTCTTCATTTGCACTTCCATCAGTGTCAGAACTATCAGACAGGAAGAGGAGAGTCCCAATTTTCCAGGGAGTGAGAGCTGACTTGCGACGAGGCATGGTGAACCAGGGTGACCTGACCCGGCGTTCCCACAGTGCTGTGCAGGCGCCTAGATTTTTTGTTTACGGCGCACACCCATTCTCTCACATGTAGGCCTATGAGTGCTTTCGCGCTAAATTTGACGGCGCTAGAATTTTGGTGTAGATCTATGGTTTGGACACTCACCGAAAAGCCGTAGATCTACGGGACGGACCTTGAAAGGGTTAAAGTACGTATAGGTATTGTGTGCTTTTAAGTTACCATTGTGTTCAGTGTTCAGTGGTCAGTCGTCACGTGAGGTCACAGACCCTGAGCTGCTTTGGGGATTAGCGTGGACGGTTACAAAGCATGGCTTGCTTCTGCAGTGTTTTAAAAACTGAGTTTGGAGAGTTGAAGGAGGAGGTCTTGCTTCTCCAGGAGGAGATTAGGAGGCTGAAGGTCCACCTCAATGGGCCTGGGAGAGAGTGTGAGGTGGTTGGAGATGTGGGGAATGAGGCTTCTAGCAGTGAGGTGCAGTCTGTCTCTCACTGTGAGGAGGCTGTAGGTGGGGAGGTAGCAACGGGTACCAGCAGTGAGGTGCAGCCCAGCACCTGCTACAAGTGGCGAGTTGTTCACAGTAATGGGAGGCGCATCAGAGTAAGGAAAGTTAAGAGTGAAGATCTGAAGGTAGGAAATCGCTTCTCTGTTCTCCAGGATGATGTACTTCAGTGGCCAGTGAAGGTAAGGGTATACTGCCCTGCTAATGAAGGTAAGCGCATTCTTGTGGTTGGTGACTCTCAGGTAAGATATGTTGACCGTGCTTTTTGTAATAGGAATAAGAAGATGAGAGATAGAGTGTGCTTCCCTGGAGCTGGTGTTGGGGACATTGTCAACAGACTGGATAATATCAGTCAGGTAATGGGAACAAGCCCATTATCTGTCTCAGTGCTGGTGGAAATGATATTGGGAAGGGTAGGAGAGAAGAGCTGCTAGATAAGTACAGGTCAGCTATAGATTTCATTAAGTCTAAGGGAGGGATCCCAATCATATGTAGCATCTTGCTAGAAGGGGAGTAGGAAATGAATGGTTGTCTAGGGCAATTGGTGTAAATTGCTGGCTAGACAGATACTGCAAGGAACTTGCAATCCCATTCATTGACAACTGGAACAACTTTTATGCAAACATGATATGTATGCAAGGGATGGGGTTCATCTCTCTGGGGCAGGGGTGGTAGCACTTGCAGACTCGATTGAGAAGGCCATTGGTGAAATGCCTATGATTTTAAACTGATGGAAGATAGAGGTATGGGTGTGTGTGGGAAACAAGCAGGTTGCAACACTAGGGTTGGAAACAGTAAATGTATAAAAGGCATTCAGCATGAAGTTATAAAATAAAGACAATAGAACAGGTCAGAAAACAAAGGGGGACAGCAGAGGGCAGCAAGGACTAGCTCCCTTAAGGTTACTATACTATGAGCAGGAGTGTTAGAAATAAGATAGATGAGCTAAGATTAATTGCAAGTGCAGGAAACATAGATATTATTGCTATAACAGAGACCTGGCTCAATCTGAAAGATAGAGAGATGCCATCTGAATGTCACATACAAGGCTATAAATTATTCCACACTGACAGGGTCAACAGGAAAGGTGGTGGAGTAGCGATGTATGTCAGAGACAATTTAAATTGTTGTGTTAGACAAGATATTAAATTAGAAGCGTCAGCCACTGAATCTGTTTGGTTACAGCTCTCGAGGGCGAGAAAAAAAACTAATTTTGGGTGTGATTTACAGGGCCCCAAATCTTGATAGGGAGTGCAGTAAACTTCTATGGGACGAAATTCGTAAGGCATCTACATACGAAAATGTTGTGCTAATGGGAAGATTTCAACTATAGACAGATTGATTGGAGCAATTTGACAGGAAATTTAGAGTCGGGTGACTTTCTTGATACGATCCAGGATTGTTTTTTAAACAGTTTGTGACAGAGCCAACTAGGGGAATAACCTCCTTGACTTGGTTCTTGCCAGTAGGGAAACACTAATTAATAATCTTGAGGTTAATGATGAGCTTGGGGAGAGTGATCACAAATCACTCAGTTTTAACATATCATGGAATTCCCCTAATAATGGCAATCAAGTCTCCGTCCCTGACTTTCGCTGGCTGATTTCATAGGACTGAAAAATTACTTAGGTGGGCTGAACTGGAATGACCTGACTAGGGGTCAGGTAGGTGGTGATGGTTGCCGATATGATGCTTTCCAGGGCATAGTTCTAGCTGCTCAGTCAAATTATGTTCCAAATAGGGAAATCAGATCAAACAAAAATGATCCTAAATGGATGAACAATAGATTAAAATATCTGATTGGTCAAAAGAGAGGCATTATATAGGCAAATCAAAAGAGGAGAGGGGCAATTAAGAAATCGATATATTCAGTTAAAGAGAGAAATAAAAAAGGGAATTAGAAAAGCAAAAAGAGATTATGAGGTTAAAGTTGCAAGAGAATCGAAGACTAACCCAAAAGGATTCTTTCAGGTATACAGAAGTAAGATCAGGGACAAGATAGGCCCACTCAAAAGTTCCTCGGGTCAGCTCACTGACAGTGATAAGGAAATGTGTAGAATTTTTAACACATACTTCCTCTCAGTTTTTACACAGGAGGATACCAGTGATATTCCAGTAATGATAAATTATGTAGAACAGGACGATAATAAACTGTGCACTATTGGGTCACAAGTGACATGGTCCTTAGGCAAATAGATAAATTAAAACCTAACAAATCCCCAGGCCCTGATGAACTGTATGCAAGGGTTCTAAAGGAATGTAAAGAGGAGCTTAGCACACCTTTGGCTAATCTTTTCAACATATCACTACAAACTGGCATGGTGCCAAGATAAGTGGAAAATGGCAAATGTGATACCTATATTTCAAAACAGGTGACAGGTCCTTAGCTTCGAACTATAGACCAATAAGCCTAACCTCCATAGTGGGAAAATTTATGGAATCAATAATTGCCGAGGCAGTTCGTAGCCACCTTGAAAAGCATAAATTAATCAACGAATCTCAGCATGGTTTTACAAAGGACGTTCCTGCCTTACGAATTTATTAACTTTTTTTCACTAAGGTATTTGAGGAGGTAGATCATGGTAACGAATATGATATGTGTATTGGACTTCAGTAAGGCTTTTGACAGGGTCCCACATCAGAGACTATTGAGGAAAATTAAAGCACATGGAATAGGAGGAGAAATTTTTTCCTGGATAGAGGCATGGTTGACAATAGGCAGCAGAAGAGTTTGCATAAATGGGGAGAAATCAGAGTGGGGAAGCGTCACGAGCGGTGTTCCACAGGGTCAGTGTTGGGCCCCCTGCTGTTCACAATTACATAAACGACATAGATGAGGGCATAAGGCGACATCGGCAAGTTGCCGATGACACCAAAATAGGCCGTCGAATTCATTCTGACGAGGACATTCGAGCCACTCCAGGAAGATTTGAATAGACTGATGCAGTGGTCGGAGAAAGTGGCAGATGCAGTTTTAATATAGACAAATGCAAAGTTCTAAATGTTGGAAGGCAAAAACCCATCCCAATATAAACAAAATAATGTAGATTTTAATTTTACGGATTGCAAAAAAAGATTTAGGATTCTGGTTAGGTAACTAAAAACCAAGAAACGTGCATAAGTGTTCGAAAATAAAGTAATGAATCCTTGGCTTATACAAAAAGCAAAAAATAATGGAGTCCTAGGTTGTTCTTCAATCTTACTCTTGGTTGGCCCATTTAGATTTGGCACTTTTTGGCACCTTTATTACGAATGGAATAAATTCTCTGGAAAATGTAAAAGGAGGATGACAAAGATGACCCCATGTACAGAAACCTTCCCTTTGAGGTGACAAAGGGGCCCCTAAAAACGCATCTCTAGAAAGACGAGAATTAGGGGGGTATGATTGGGGTTTTATAAGGGGAAGAAGGGAAAAAATAAAGGGGATGTAATGTGGCGTAATATCTGTGAAGGATGCAGAAAGGGTTTTTAAAGTTGGAAAAAATTCAGATTCGGGGGATATGGGAAGTACGGTTTGGTAAAGTTGTGGATAGTGGAACAAACCCCCAAAGTCCCGTTTGAGGCCAAAACGTTGTGTGTTTTAAAAAAATAGGTGGGATAAAACATGAGTGATGTGGGTGGGTGTGAGTTAGACCTGATGCTTGTGAAACGGGCGGTTGCGTGTTCCCCCTTGAGTAAATGTGCTGACCGACTGGTTGGGTGCTTGGTTTTAACCCGGTGGGGATTGGGGACCTGCCTCGCATGGGGCAGTAGGCCTTCGCGGGTTTTCCCTTCGTTTTATGTTCTTATGTTTTTTCACTTGAATAACCTTATTCTTTTCTCTTTTTTGCAAAAGTATGTTGTGATGGCTTTTTTCCCAAAAATAATCCAATTCATGAATTAAACACTTCTCTGGGGTTTTCCCTTCTAAAATAATTCCCATCTCGGAAAAAAATTTCGCAGCTGTGTGTTCAGCAGATAATTTTGTCCCCACTGATCTTTTTATTGTTTTAAATTTTATGCACCCGTACTACTATAAATATAAAGGAATAAATTTCCCCAGAACAAGCAAAAAGTTCTATCTTTCTGTTTATTCAGTTTTATAGTAAAAAGGGGCCTTCTTTATTATTTTCTGGGCAAAAACTGCAGCATTTTTCCTTGTTTTCTGCCCAGTTCGACTTCGTATGTTTCTTCAAATTTCCTCTTTAGTCTTCTTTTCGGTCGTTCTTTTTTCCCTTGAAGGTGGAATGTTGATTTTGTCAGTGGTGGGCTTCCACAAAAAACCCCTACCTTAACATTTAAAATTATTTTATTTTCAACATAAAAAATTTCACATTACCTTTTCATTACCATTTCTTTTCCCTCTATCCACATTGTATGATAATAATAACAAACTTTTCTAAAATTTTTATAAATAAATAAAAACCCACTCTTTTTTTTTACAAAACTTACTTTTCTAAAATATGCTTTCCCCAAGGGGGGAAAAAACCCCCAGTGTGGGGCCCAATCAGGTTTTCAAGGAAAATAGATTGTTTTTTTTCCCCCAAAACTGCATTTGGGGGTCAATGGGTCTTTTAAACATAGATTTAAGACTTGTTACAAAACCCATCATGGTTCATGAAATGCATTAAATTTGGGCATGCACTAATGAGATTTCTATATTATATGATTGTGATAGTAATGTGTACTGATATTCTTTTCCTTTCAGTATACATTGTCGGGTAGTTATGTTTTTAATGTGGTATTTAATTTTAATTTTTAAATTTTGCTTTTCCAGTGGTGCTTTTTAATTTTGGAATAACCATCTTTTTTAAAATTATTGTTATCTTAATTTAACTTGCAATAAGTGCTAAAAACCCCCCTTTTTAACATAAAAATTTTTAAAAAAAATCAAGTTATACACCCGGTAAAATATTTTACAGAGGCAAAATTAATTTTTTAAAAAAAATAAACTTATTATACTTTCTTTTTTTTCAGTCACTGGAGCCACTTACAAGCAGCAACACTTTGTTGGGACAGTTGTGGACTTACCCCGGTTTGTTTTTCAATTAAAGGGTTTTAAAAAGGGCTTTAAAAAATTTTCTGCCTGGGAGAGAGGATAATGTCAGAAAACCCAAATATAGACTATAATAAACATTAAAATAACATAATATTTAATACTATTATATAAATAATATAAATTTATAATTACATATTATATACATACCATAATATATATATATATATTATATATATATTTTATATATATATATATATATATTTATATATATATTTTTATATATATAATTTTATTACTTATAAATATATTTTAACTTTGTAGGGGTTGGCAGTTTGCCTTTCGATCTTCAAAAGACTCCTTTTCTGTCTTGAAAATTTCTAGCAAGTTTTTTAAAGGACGTTTAAAACAGAAAAATCTGCGGTCCAAACCTAACTTGCATCAAGGGCAAATGAAAAAGGTTTTTGAGTTTTGTGAGAGGAGAGGATGCGAGGACAAGTTGAAACCTTTTTTTCTCATGTGATTATCCTGATTTTCGTGTTGAATGTTGTCGCAGCAGTTCTCCCTGCACTTAAACGTCTGATGTAGGGTATATTGGACTTCCAGGTTTTAAAATGGTGGGATTTAGTAAGATGCCTTCACTATAGACTATCATGTGTTATTACACTCATAATCTTCATACTGCTGATAGCCAAAGAAGAAACTGTAGACTAGTTCTTAGCCTACAGGAAACCTAGGTGGGAAGTAGAGGATCAAAAGTATTAAAAAGTCCCTCATAAAGAAAAGGTTTGAGGTCCATTATGTGTTACACGAGACAAACGAGGAGTGGACTGAAGAGTGATAGTCCTGGCATCTTGTGTGATTGTGTCAGTTTTTCCATGCTCACATGTTCTGTGCAGAAATATTTCCCCCAGGTTGCAATTTTGACAACTTGGTGTTCTGTACATGAATGCTCTAAGTCTTTTTTGTATATATATAGGAAAGAGATCAAGCTTCCAGTGTCCTTTACTGCAGGAAACAAGTAATGTTAACCCCTTTTCTAGAATTTCAGTAAGACTTAGATATGATTTTGAAATTTTATAGTAGCTAGTTTAATATACTATGGGAATTTGACTGTCTAAACATGTACATTGGAAATTTATAAAAAATTATTTAAATAATTTTTAGTCTGCCAAGAAAATTTTCCCTGTAACACAGGTAAAAAGAAAGTATGTATGTGGACATTGCAGCAAGACTCGCTGACGTTTAAAGAACACTAAGAGAGTAGCAGTCTTGACAGGCGGAGATCGTCCTAAGCTTACGAGTACAAAGGCATCTTGATTATTTCCCTTTATAGGATTTCTATGATGTTGATGTTTGTAGGGGTTAATTACCGTGGTTAGGACTTTTAATAATTTCTTCGGTATGTATATTAGTCATTGTTCCACTGTGTTCAGAAAATATGAATATAAATTTGTCAAGGAAACTAAAATCTCTAGCTGTCAATGTCCAGTTCTTAGGTACTCAAAATAGGTCCAAGGGACAGTTCAGTGCTAGTTCTACAACATAAACCTTAGATCTGATTAATGCCTCTTTGTAAGAAATTTTCTGAAAGGACATTTGACTCTTAGAGATGTGTGACCTTGTAATCTATAGGTTGGTGAAAAGTAGGTTATAAAATACTCGTTAAAAATTTTAAGTTTATGCCATAATGAAATAGGGCTATGTAATTATAAAAAATATAAAACTGGTGGTGTTTACAGCATATCTATTTCACCTGCAGAATTTTGTAATGCTTAAGAGTTTGGCTCCTTGATATATGCACCATGCATTTCTGCATCTTTCAACTGTGTAATCCAAGTTTGTAATAAATATTGAGAGTATTTATTTACCATGATATGTATATATAATTACCATACGAATATCTATAAATGCTACAGGAGTGTGCATTTATAGAATTGTATGCAAGTTTTCAGAATTTTCCACCAACCTGCTAAATACATTCATACATGTAATATATTACAAAAACATAAGCAGTATCATTCTCAGTGCCAACTTGTACACATTTTTTTTTTCTATGCACCTTTGATGCTGGAGAGAGAGGGGAAGGTTTCATTGCCACATTTAAATATAATGTGACATGTTTCATAACTTAAAAAGCCAATATTGTTATGAAATTGTGGATTAAATTGCCCATTCTAGTCTGGTATATGGTTAAGACTTGATTTGGCTAGGTGGTAGAAGTTAGTCTAGACATTTAGTGAATTTAATTTTGTCAATGTGCTTTTCTACCAGTAATGTCCTTTATGTGTACAATGTAGAAAAAACAATGTCTATTAAAGAATGAATGAATATCCTAAGTAGAATCAACGTTATTTTATATATATATCCCCTGTAAGTTTGAATTTGACAAGTTTATACGTAGACCCAAATTCCTGGTTAGTTTAAAATCCAGGAATGGGGAGGCTACCGGACTTATTATTTGCTATATACCATGTTTCATATATTTGTCATAATGAGCACTTGTAATAAGCACTTGGCTAAGGTAGCAGTGTTGACGGGTTTTCCTCTCGGTTGTCAGTGTATGTGAAAATTGTAATAATGTTGGTAGAATTACTGACAGGGAGCAAGAGGCTAGTAACCCCTTCTCCTGTATGTATTACTAAAGTTAAAAAGATAAACTTTCGTTTTTCTTTTTGGGCCACCCTGCCTCGGTGGGATACATCCTGTTTGTTGATAGAAGTAGAATAATTACTGACAATGTTAGGTAAAAGGACACAAGTGCAACTTGTGCAACATTTTATTGTAGCAACATTTAACTTCTCAGGAGCTTTGTCAAGCCGTAACTGTTTGACAAAGCTCCTGGAGAGTGAAACATTGCCACGATAAAATGTCACCTTTGTTGTACACGAGTCTTTTTACCTGTGTGAAAATTGGAGCAACTTTATTGAAACCGCATTATTAGACTGATATTTTGTGATTGGTCTTTTGAGAAGGATAGATAATACAATGTGCTCCTCAACATTGTTGCATTATTAAATGGGCAGGTTTGTCTTTTTTTTTTTTTTTTTTTTTTTCAAAAATGATTTTCTGAATTTAAAGATAACATTTAGTAACGTACAGTTTGTCAAAATAATTTCTTACCACTGAGTATATGGATACTTTTATATTGAACTACTGCGATTGTTTAATAAAATGTAACCAAAGATTGTCATCCTCTAAACCATTTTTTTATATGGTACTGTAGACCTCTTTTTGAAAAAAAAAGGTTATGAATACATCTTGATCACATTAATATACATACTATTCCCAATGGGAATTCTTGTAAGGCCACAACTTTTTTCATGCATACCACAAATGGGTTGGGTAGTCATACAAGCATATTGGTATTGTATTGTATTATAAATAAATATCTGTATTCAGAAACCCCCAATCCATTTCTGGTTTAATAGAAAAATAGGTGGTTTAAGTTTTCATTTGCTCTGATTAATGTTCTGAACTACTTTCAGTTGGCATTTGCATAATTAACTTTCATTGGCAGTTTAATATTGTCATCAAACTCTTCAGTAGGACTTTAGGTTTAAACTGTGATAAGCAGTGTTATTGTTGCATTTGTTTTTGTTTATCTTGAGTGCTTATGGACTATGTATCTAAAGTGAGAATACAACAAGCTTAAACATTGCTTTTCTGAGGAGAATTATCATCATAGTTCATAAACACTGAAGGAAACAAAACTGCAAAAAAGTTTTTGTGTCCAGTTTGTTTAGGAAAATTATATTAAAATTTTAATTGTCTTTGGATGGTGAATCACTTGAATAAATGTTATTGTGCGTGATGAGCTTGAATGCGTATTTAAAATGGGTGTAAGAAATGCTCAGCTCTAAACCTAAGAATCAGTCAGTTGATCGCCTTCCGTGGTTGCTTGACTGCAGTTGGTTTCGAGATTTGGAGGTTGAAATATAAAATTACCCCAGTTTAAGACCAGTTGACTAGCAATTGAAAGTTGCTCAGGCTTCAAAGTGTTATCTCTCTAACCTGCAATTTCGAATGCCACCAAATATTCACCGATACCTAATCACGTGTTTTTGAATATTTTTTATATGCAGATTACAGGTAAATGATAAATCACTTCGGTGGGTTAAACTATGAACAGTTTTTGTTTTTATTTGATATAACACTGGTATTGGGTCTTTTCTGCCCCTTAGTATGTTTATTTGTGATGAAACCAGTCAGATTAGGTAATAAATATGATATCCACGAGTACTTACAAACAGTAGTAGGGCATGTATGGTACTATTGTATACACAGGTTTTAGATATTGAATGTACACCAGCTAACTGAGTACTAGATGCAAATTATACATGTATCCACGGTATCCTAGGCTAAGCAGATTTGACAATGATGGTTTCATTCAAATAAATTATATTTGACATACTTATGAAACAGTCCAGAGATCCGTCCTATTGACACCCCTGCCTTTGCTGCTGAAATTCTTCCTTTTCTCCCTCTCTAATATTTTTGCCTTGCTTCAACCACTTGCTCATAACTTTGTATTTTAGTTTTTGTCATGTCTCTGAAGAGAGCCTTAGCTCTATAGTACTTTGCATAGTAAACCATGGAATGGGTAGGGGTTTGAACTCACGGCAAGCGAGTCCTACAGGAGTTTTAAAACTTGCTTGCCATAGGTTTAAACTCCACCCTTAATGTGGTTCGTCTGCAATTGTGTTATTACGATTTCAGGAGACACTTAGCACAGAATTCTGTCATGCCTCTTCAACTTTGAATGGTGGCTCTCTTGGTGTTTATTTTCCACTTACTATACATGAATTCAGCATAGGTCTCTCAAACCTTTGGTAAGTACTCTATTTCTTAATTGTATATTTGTTATAATTATGCTGTGCACTATTTTAAGAGCATAATTATTAAATCTTCAGTTGCAAAATTTGTATATTGCAAATTTTGACAATTTTTTCCCAGAAAACTAAATTATTAACAAAATAAAACTGAAAAATTATAGTGTTAAATATGGCCTGTAATATAATGCAAGTAATATGAGTTTGCTATTTTCATGGTGGCATTAAACCTAAGTTTTGTATTGGGTAAGTTTAACTCCACCTGTGATTATCACTGTCAGGAATCACATTTTCTTTAACATTTATCTACTTGTAATTCAATTGATGGAATTTCTAAAGCTGAGTGATTTGTATGTATGAGAGTGAATGGTAGTAGAATGACCAAGTAATACATTAGTCAGTTTACTTCAGACATATTTCAGATCCAATAGGCTTGAGCACAGTGTCCACTCTTTGTGCTTATACTTAGGTTAGAATTATAGTATTGTACATTAGAGTATTGTAACTATCAGTTTCATAATAAAATACTTCAAGCCCATTTTTTTTTTTTTTTGTCCCTTCTAAATATTTTTGCATCACAAGTTAGTTTTTTATATGACCCTGGTAAGGAAAAAGTAGTTTGTTTTAAGATATACTCGAAGTACAGTGACAATGTGGGGCTAACCTGTCATATTGAAACAAACTTTTTCTTCCTGGCATATTACAAAATGTAGTTTACACATGATGAAATATTGTTAAGCACAAAAGCCACTTGGTTTTGGTGCATTTTGGGCTATATTTTCCTATCATATTCCACCACACAGGATAGGCTTCATACGTTAGGTAGTGACATCTGTTTACCCGAGCTGAGAGACTTCAGTGGGGCGATGGGCATCTCGTCAACCATTCCACTGTGGATTCGGTAATTATGAGAACCTTGTAAGATTCCAGCATGGGTAGTCTAGTTATATCTTTTACTTCTTTATTGTTTTAATGTGTTGTAGTTTATCCTTGCAGTAGTTTTTAGAACTTTGTGTTTTTGTTTTTAGATATGGTTATTTTTGTGACTTTAACATACTAAGGAAGTCCTTAGTACAACATTTGCACTAATAATTGCCGTTTTTTGTTGTGCCTTCATTTACGTTTGTCATTAGTAATTTTTTTTTTTTTTAGATCTGATATTTTTTTGTGCTTTTAGATCTTTGTCGTAATCGTAATTTTTTTAGGTCTGTGATTATATTTGTAGTGATTTTTAGATTCTTTTAGTTATAACTGTAATGGTTTTTAGATCTTTTTAGTTAAAATTATTTTTTAGATGTTTGTGATTATATACAGTAGGGCCCCGCTTTACGGCGTTTCACCTTACAGCGTTCCGCTAATATGGCGATGTCAAATTATGACCAAAATTTGCTATACGGCAAGTGGTCTTTCAAATACGGTGTGCCCCACACGGTTTGTTTACATTCTCCGTGACCACATCTATTATGTCAGGAAACTTCCCAAAATTTCAAGGGTTTTAAAGTTACTGCGTATTTTATATGTACTCTGATAATTATACTTGCATACTGTGCTGGTGTGCAAGTACACATTAAAATCGTTAAGTCTCTCTCTACTCATGATGCCAATACTATGTAATAATAATCACTCTTGGGCACATTAAATGTCTAATTTTACATAAATATAGGCATTTTCATTAAGCCATCTGATATTTTCCTCAAAATTATATATGAAACCCGTTACATAGCATATAAACATGGTGCATACACTCACAGAATAAAAATTGACGCAATTATGAGATTTGTTTACAAAGCGGCTGTGTATAGTGTCGGAAGAATTATGTTTTCTCTAGTCAAACTGGGGGATAACTGTAGAAAAATATTCCTTTCATATGCCTTCACTCTATGTATAGCAATTCATGACCCTTGTGGGTTTAGTGCTTTTTATTATAGTAATAATAATAATAATAATATCTTCATTCACTCTAAAAATGGTGTGTTGCTGTTTGTTTATTCTGTACTAACTTGTACACAATGTAAGAGTATTTGTATTGTGAGGTAATTATTATATTAAAAAAAATTGAGGTAAATGTTTTACAAACGTACGTGAATGAACTAAAAGTAGACACACATTAATAGCATTTATTTCGTCTGACCAAGTGATCACCCACTACCTGTTCAATTTGTATTCTTACATTGTCTGAACTCTGTATCTCATTTACTCTTTCGTTAACTAGTTGGCTCTCACTGACGATGGCATCTAAGCTTAGCTGTGATAAAAAGAGGAGTCGTAAGCCTCTTGCTTTAAGTGCCAAGTTAGAGGATGATGGTGTGCCATTCTGATTTTATTCAATAAATACCCTGCCACTCGCCTCTCGCACATTAATATTAATATTTTAAGGTGAGTAATAAGTGTACTCTGTGTGTATCTTGCCTTTTATTGTATTTTTAATGCCAATTTCTATTGCTAACTTAATGTAAGTTAGTGTAAACTTGTATGGCATTTATTGCATATTTTATATATGCTCTGATAATAATACTTGTGGAGCTGTGTGGTAGCCGGGCGGAGGGATAACATTACGTTTGCTCAGCCATCAAAGAAAACGTATATGAATCTGGGTTTGGCCCAGCCACTCCCCCACTCCGCTTTTGTTTACAATTTTCGGCATGAATTATTCATTACTTCTCCCTTCGTTTATGATGGCATCTAAAGGTAGTTATTAGAAATGATTAAATTTAGTGAACAAGGTATGTCGATGCTAATAATATGGCTCTGGGCCACAGTGTAGGTAGCCAGTAGGTGTAACCCAGGCGGGCTACACCTGCTGGCTATCTACACTGACTTCCTACAAAGACTTCCTACAAATAAATACTACTCACCTCTCTTCCTATATTAAGACTATACATATTTTAAGGTAAATAGTGAGTGTACTATATGTGTATTTTACCTCTCTGGGATGTTTTAAATATCGTATATTAAGTATGAGATGGGGAGCCAGGGCTACCTACACCTGGGCTACCTGCACCTGACTTCCTACAAATAAATACTACTCACCTCTCTCCCTACATTAAGATTACAAATACTTTAAGATAAAGATTGAGACACTTATGCAGCATATGGGAATCTTTATTCAGGAAACGTTTCGCCACACAGTGGCTTCATCAGTCCAATACAAAGAGGAAGGCGTAAGGAGAGGAGGAGAATGAGGTAATCAGTCCCTCAACCTGGGGTCGATGTGTTCAGTCCATCAATCTTGTAGAATGTACAGCATAGGGCTGTAGACATGGCTTATATACTGTAGTGAGGTGACATGAAGCAGATGGAGGCGGGGTCATAGTGGTACCATCCACTAGTCGAAGTAGGTCTTCGTCCAAAGGTTGAACAAGTGTTGAAGAATTCTTTGTAACAAGATCCCATGATGCTGCAGTGTCTGACAGTTGTGATGAATGGTTTGAAAAACCGACAAGTTGAAGATTGAGACACTTATGCAGCATATGGGAATCTGTATTCAGGAAACGTTTCGCCACACAGTGGCTTCATCAGTCCAATACAAAGAGGAAGGCGTAAGGAGAGGAGGAGAATGAGGTAATCAGTCCCTCAACCATTCATCACAACTGTCAGACACTGCAGCATCATGGGATCTTGTTACAAAGAATTCTTCAACACTTGTTCAACCTTTGGACGAAGACCTACTTCGACTAGTGGATGGTACCACTATGACCCCGCCTCCATCTGCTTCACGTCACCTCACTACAGTATATAAGCCACGTCTACGGCCCTATGCTGTACATTCTACAAGATTGATGGACTGAACACATCGACCCCAGGTTGAGGGACTGATTACCTCATTCTCCTCCTCTCCTTACGCCTTCCTCTTTGTATTGGACTGATGAAGCCACTGTGTGGCGAAACGTTTCCTGAATAAAGATTCCCATATGCTGCATAAGTGTCTCAATCTTCAACTTGTCGGTTTTTCAAACCATTCATCACAACTGTCAGACACTGCAGCATCATGGGATCTTGTTACAAAGAATTCTTCAACACTTGTTCAACCTTTGGACGAAGACCTACTTCGACTAGTGGATGGTACCACTATGACCCCGCCTCCATCTGCTTCATGTCACCTCACTACAGTATATAAGCCACGTCTACAGCCCTATGCTGTACATTCTACAAGATTGATGGACTGAACACATCGACCCCAGGTTGAGGGACTGATTACCTCATTCTCCTCCTCTCCTTACGCCTTCCTCTTTGTATTGGACTAATGAAGCCACTGTGTGGCGAAACGTTTCCTGAATAAAGATTCCCATATGCTGCATAAGTGTCTCAATCTTCAACTTGTCGGTTTTTCAAACCATTCATCACACTTAAAGATAAGTAATAAATGCATTTTACTTTGTGTGTTTTAATGCCTAGTTCTATTACTAACTTAATATAATTTACTGTAAACTTCTTGTCTGGCATTTATATGCATTTATAAATGGAAAAAATGGCGTTCTGCTTTCCGGCGACAGCCTGGAACCTAACCTGCCGTATAACTGGGGCCCTACTGTATTTCTTTCCTGTCCTCTTAAAGAGGGGCTCCTTGTGGTAAAGATGCTATTGATTTGAGAAATTGGAACTTTCGGTCTTCTTCCTCTGACCAAACCTAATTACCTCCAGTCTCCACCCCCCTCCTCCCCTGTCCCATCTTTCCTTTCCTGTTCCTCCTCCTGTTCCCATCCCTCCCTTCTCCCTTTTCTTTTTTCAGCCTTGGGGGTCCTCCTGTCAGGCATTCTAGTTCTAGGTAGAGGTAAGGGTACCGTGGTACATCCCATTCCGTTGTGATCCTTGGTAGTGGTGTAGTTTGCAATGGAATCTGGATCATCTGGGGATGTCCTGATCCCTCTCCGGTCTACTGGGGAAAGGCTTTGGGTGTTTCTTGGGTAACGAGTGTATCTCTGAAGGCTGCCTATCAGATTCTGGGAGGTGGTAGCTGAAGGAGGTATGCTTTGTGGCAGGTATCCGACTGCCCTCTCTGTTGTCCACCGAGGTGGCTTGGTAGATGCGAGGTTGCTATCCTGGATTGCTGGTTTACTGGCACGAATAGTAGGTATGGCATGGGTTCTTCGCTGCATCTGCACTACTGGTGGTACTGGGGTGCTCTTGGGCATTCTGCCTAGGAGTTATCCCTCCATGTTCCCCCCTTTTTTTCTTTTTTCCTTTTTTTTTTTTTTTCTAAAAAAAAAGAAATGACATAACCATGGAGTCTCAGATCCATGAAACTGCTTCTCCAGGGCCCCTTTCTGCTACCACACCCTGTTCTGACCCTGCCTTGTTATTTGGCCATTCTTCTGACCTTTCTAATGCCCTTGTACCTTCTGCTGGTGCCGTTTCATCACCTGCTCCAGGTACTCAGGTTCTGCCTGATTCCTTTGATACATCCAACCTCTGCACATTTTTGACCATGCTTCTGGCTTCTCCCCCTACGGTGAAATGATTTTCAGATCACCCACCCATCTCAGGATGGACCACCTCCAATCCCACACCTAAACGACCAAGACCATTAACTGATGACACTACTTCAATTAGTTCTCATTCTGCCCAGAAAAGACCAGCATGACACTTGCTTCCCTTACATGCTACATTTCAAAGCACACAATGGACTTAAGTTTTTTACTTTACAAGTGACATCACCTACTGACTATCTTTCTGATCATAGTACCAGCAAGGCATTCCTGTGCCATGTTGGTCAAAATACTTCATTTCATGCTCTTAAGAGTGGTGCATGCATCATTACTGTACAAAATCATGGCTAGGCTCACGATCTTTACTTTTATAGATAATATCTTGTCAGTTCAAAAACACTTCTCTCAATTCTTGCAGTGGTACCATAGTTTTGCCTCATACCATTGTTCATCGTGTTTTCCAGACATGTGATAATGACACTCTGGAGCAACTTGAGCTCCAAGACATCCTGATTCTCAAAGTGGACACTTATGTACTACCTGCCCACGGGCGGAGATGCTTCCCCAGCAATATAACTCTCTTAACTTTTGACTGCTGAGAAATTCCATCCTCAGTTTATGTTGCGGGACACCATCTACAGGTCCGGGAGTTGGTCCCTACACTCCAACAGTGTATAAATTGCTGGCGCTTCAGCCACCCAGTGAAATATTGCAGATCCTTGGCAAAATGCCCAGTCTGGTGCTACCAACCACACCAATACATACTGCAGACTCACTCCCTCTTCCCTTGATTATAATGAAGCTCACCTGGCTTATTTTTGCCATTGCCAGGTTTACCTAAGAGAACGATAACGTGCTGCATGGTGCCAATACAGTTACAATAGGACCACAGATCAACACCTTGACTTTAAGCTTGGGAGACCGGTTGTCTGGCATGTTATCTGTGAAGCTAAACGCTCTTGTTGGCAGGATTGTTTCTACTGTCACTTCTGCTTCCTCTATGAGTGCAGTTTGGAAAAAAGTAAGGAAATGGAGTGGTAAGTACTTTCCAGATCCAGCTCCCATTCTTGGGGTTGGCGGTGTCAGTGTTGCAAACCCTCTTGAAGTTGCCACAGAGAATGGAAATCACCTTGTCCGTATCTCTCAAGGGCTCCATCTATGCCCTTCGTTTTTTCCTCCAGATCTGCCAGGGAGCTACTGCCCTTCAACTTTTCTTCTAGCAGAGAAAGTCTTGTAATGTGCCTTTTATACTTTTAGAACTAGTCAACACTTTCCGCTTGCTGATCATTGACAGCTGGGCCTGATGGCATTCATGTTCATATGCATCCTTCAGTCCTTGAAGTTCTTTTATGTCTTTTCAATCTTATTTGGTCATAAGGAGTTCTTCCCCAACTGTGGAAATCTGCCATTTTTCTACCTTTTCATAAACCAAGTACAGTGGATCCTCGGTTATCAGCCGTAATTCGTTCCAGAAGCTCATCCTAAAACCGAAATGGCCAGAAACCGAAATGTTTCCCATAAGAATTAATGTAAATATAAGTAATCCGTTCCAGACAAATATTGACAAAAAAATAATTTTAACAATTAAATCAGTATTACATACCTTTATTGAAGACTATTGCTGGCTTCTGGAATGCCTGTTATACTTCCTGCATGCCTGCTACAGTTTCTGCATGTCTGCTACATTTCCTGCATGCCTGCTACACTTCCTGTATGCCTGCTACACTTCCTGTATGCCTGCTACACTTCCTGTACGCCTGTTACCCTCCCTGCATGCCTGTTACACTCCTGGCATGTCCATTACATGCCTTCCATGCCTGTTACACTCCTGGCATGTCCGTTACATGCCTTCCATGCCTGTTACACCCCTTGCATGCCTGCTACACTTCCTGCATGCCTGCTACACTCCCTGCATGCCTGCTACACTTCACGCTTAAATTCAGTGGTGTTTCTTACTTTACCACAGGAACTTTGTAGCCATGGTTACTTGTTTCATAGTTGCACACACTTCCCTTGTTGAGAGCCTCTATGCAGAAGCGAATATTCCATCCTTGTCCGATCGCTGTGATGCCCATTGCCTTTGCTATTATGTTCGCTCTCATGATCTCCGCAATCCTTCCATGTATAGAATAGTCACCGATGTTAGTAGACATTATTTGTTCATCGCCCCTGTTTGCTTCGTCCCTTTTCTCTTCGCCTACATTCGCTCTTGTCTTCCTTTCAATTACCACCTTTCTATGTTCATGTACTAAATTCTTTACTTTAAGACCGACTTCTACTGCGTATCTTTCTGACCATAGTATTGGCAAAGCGCTCCTACTCCATGTTGGTAGAGATATTTCCTTTCATGCTCTTAAGAGTGGTACGCGCATCATCACAGTCCAGAATTCTACCCAAGCTCATGATCTTTCTCTTTTTTCACATATCAATACTATTCCTATCACTATCAAAAAACATAATTCCCTCAATTCTTGTAGTGGTACTGTTATTCTGCCCCATACCATAGTCCAACAGAATTTCCAGACATGTGGCAATGACATTCTCGAACAGCTGGAACTCCAAGATCTCCCAATTCTGAAGGTAGACACTTATGTTCTTCCTGCCCGCGGGCGAAGACGATACCCTTGCAATGTGGCTCGTTTAACTTTTGACAGCCGTGAACTCCCATCCTCTGTTTGTGTAGCAGGACATCGGTTACAAGTTCGGAAGGTGATCCCTGCACTGCAACAGTGTAGGAATTGCTGGCGATTTGGCCATCCAGCAAAATATTGCAGATCTATAGCCGAATGCCCAGTCTGTGGTGCCGATGACCATTCTAATACGTCTTGCAGTCGAACTCCCTCTTGCCTTAATTGTCATGAGGCTCACCCTTCGTACTCTTGCCGTTGCCAGGTCTACTTAAATGAGCGGGAAATTCGTTGCCTCAAAGAGGCAGGTCTCCCTTATGCTATGGCAGTTTCTCATCTCTGCCTCCAAGGGAGACTACCCCATGTTTCTTATTCTCGTGTTTCAAAACGCCCCCCCCCCACTTCTGGGGTCCCATCTTCTGCAGCTTCCTCTGCGGTTGCCAGTCCCATAGTCACTCCTGTATCTAATTCTTTTGCTGTCCTGGGCTCAGACATTCCTACTTCAACACCTCAGTCTGTCCTCACTTCGTGTTCTTCCTCACAAACCCCGGTATCGACAAGACCTCGTACGACACCTCCTCCCAATCGTCCCTCTACTTCTCAGAGGCCCAGAAAATCCCCTTTAACCCCTCCTTCCCTTCATCCACCTCCACATTTTACCTTCCCAGTCTCTGTACCTGGGTCTTCCCCTTCCACTGGCTCTGTTACAAGTGTGGAGGTTCATCCTCCTCGTACTGTGCCTTCCTCCCCTGTCCCCTCCCAAATTTCTTCCTCTTCTGCCACCTCCCAGGTTTCTGCCTCTTCTGTCCCCTCCGACACTTCTCCAGTTCCCTCCACCCTTTCCCCCCCCCACCTTGGTACAGTCCATTACAGTTCCGATCTTTACTTAAACTCCTCCTCCTTCCATCTCCAATATTGTCTCTCATACGACGTCTCTGAACTCCAAAACACTTGAAGCAATCTCTGAATATATTGCAGAGACCAAACCATCAATGGACACTGATCCACCCTCTGTTCCTTCTCTTTCCTCTTCCCCATCTGCGCAACTCCTTTCTTCACAGTGCACTGTTCCTTCGCTGCTTGATTGTTTTCCTTTACCACCGCATGTGGACTTTTCTAACCCCTCTAGTCTGTAGGTACCCTTACCTGTGGATTTCAGGTATCTTTATCGTTGCCAATCATGGCCTATTTACAGTGGAATATATGTGGCCTCAGGGGTAATCGGGGTGAGCTTCAGATCTTGCTCTCCCAGTTTTCCCCTGTTGGTGTTTGCTTACAGGAACCAAAATTACACTCTGCTATTATCTATCCCATCTCAGGCTATAATTTATTGTATTCTTCAGATCCTTTTCCTGATGGGACCTTTAATGAAAGTGCCCTTCTTCTATGCACTGATATTCCGTTCCATCAGCTATTTGTTCGTACTTCGCTGCATTACACAGCAGCCCGTATCCACTTGCATAGGTGGTATACACTCTGTTCTTTGTATCTCTCTCCTTCTCGGGCATTATCTATCTCGGATATTGCCTTTCTTGTTTCGTCATTACCGCCACCACTTCTGTTACTTGGCAATTTTAATGCCCATCATTTCCTCGGGGGGGGGGGGGTCTCACTGTGATTCCCATGGCATTCAGTTAGAGGCTTTAATTGCTACCAACCCCCTCCATGTTTTAAATAGAGGTACTCGCACCCATTTTGATCCTCGGTCTCATTCTCTTGCATCAATCTTTCAGTCTCTTCCTCCGCTGCATTAGACTTCACCTGGTCTGTTCTCCTGGATTTACATGACAGCGATCATTTCCCAATCATTCTTACTTCCCCTTCATATTCACCACCTCTTCGTAACCCATGCTGGCAATTTGATCAGGCAAATTGGAACCTTTACTCACGACTAACTGTTTTGAATGAGGTTCCTTCTTCGTCCTCCATTGATGAGCTTTTACACCTCTTCTCGTCCTCCGCTTTAACCGCTGCTTCACATTCTATACCCCAAACTTTGGGCAGGCATTCTCAGAAATGTGTGCCTTGGTGGTCTCCTGCTTGTGCTCGTGCAGTACGTTTGAAACGTGCTGCGTGGGGTAAATAGATGGTTTGGTGTGGTATTTAGAGACACACAACAGTCTCTCCACTCGTCAATATGGCTTTCGTAAGGGCCGTTCTACCATAGACCCCTTACTACGCTTGGATACGTATGTTCGTAATGTTCGGTTATTGCCATATTTTTTGACCTTGAGAAGGCATATGACACAACTAGGAGGTGTAATATTTTGGCCCAAGCCCACTCCTTAGGCCTCCGAGGCAATCTACCATACTTCCTTAAGAACTTTTTAACTGAAAGACATTTCCATGTTCGGGTTAATAATGTGCTCTCCCCGGACTTTATCCAAGCTGAAGGTGTCCCCCAGGGATGTGTTCTGAGCACAACACTTTTTCTCCTTGCTATAAATGATTTGGCCTCTAGTCTTCCATCCAATATTTGGTCATCACTCTATGTTGATGACTTCGCTATTGCCTGTGCAGGCGCTGACTGTCACCTCATTACAGTTTCTCTCCAGCATGCGGTCGACCGTGTTTCCAATTGGGCCACCACACATGGGTTTAAATTTTCCAGTACCAAAACTCTCCAAATTACTTTCACTAGACGCTCTGTTATCTCCAATCATCCTTTGTACCTCTATGGCTCCCGTATCCCTGAACGTGATAGCCAGGTTTCTAGGCCTCCTCTTTGACCGTAGGTTATCCTGGAAACCTCACATTACATCTCTGAAGGCAACTTGTCACAGCCGGCTGAACCTTCTTAAAACCCTTGCTCATCTTTCATGGGGAGCTGATCGTCGAACTCTCCTTCGCCTACATTCCACCCTCATTTTATCGAAACTTGATTATGTTGACCAGATCTATTCAGCGGCCTCTCCTGCTACTCTCTCTAGCCTTAACCCCATTCATCACCAAGGATTACGTTTATGCCTTGGTGCTTTTCGCTCTTCCCGTCGAGAGCCTCTATGCAGAAGCGAACGTTCCATTCTTATCTGATCGCCGTGATGCCCATTGCCTTCGCTACTATGTATGCTCTCATGATCTCCACAGTCCTTCCATTTATAGAATGGTCACCGATATTAGTAGACATTATTTGTTCGCCGCCCCTGTTTGCTCCGTCCCTTCTCGCTTCGCCTACGTTCGCTCTTGTCTTCTCTTCAATTACCACCTTTCTATGTTCATGTTGCATCTCACTTTTCCCTACCCCCCCCCCCCCCTGGGAAGGTCCAGCTGTTCGAGTCTGTTCTTTCTCACTCCCTTGCACGAAAGCCCAACTGTCTACGGTAGCTTCCCGCTCTTTTTCTTGACCACTTCCACTCTCATTCTCATGCCATTGCAGTGTACACAGATGGCTCTAAGTCTTCTGACTGCGTAGGATTCGCAGCAGTGCTTCCGGACAGCGTCGTATGAGGGCATTTACTATCTTCGGCTAGTATTTTTACTGCTGAATTGTATGCCATTCTTGCAGCACTTATCCGTATTGCATCTATGCCTGTGTCATCGTGTCTCAGACTCCCTTAGTGCTTTACAGGCTATACAGAAATTTGATACACCTCACCCCTTAGTCCTCCGTATCCAACTTTGGCTACGCCGCATTTCTACCAAACAAAGATAGTTTTTTGTTGGGTCCCTGGTCATGTTGACATACAGGGCAGTGAACAGGCAGACAATGCTGTGCGGTCAGCAGTACATGACCTACCAGTTTCACATAGAGGTGTTCCATTTACGGACTATTTTGCTGCAATAGATACCTTCACACCCATTGGCAACAACGTTGGTCTACTCTACTCAGTAACAAACTTCAATCTATTAAACCGAGTATAGGTTACTGGCCGTCTTCTTGTCACCAGTGTCGAGGTTGGGAGACTACTCCCGTCTTCGCATTGGCCATACTCGTCTTACTCGTGGATATCTCGTGGGGAGGCACCCTGCTCCTCTCTGTGAGAATTGTCAGTTTCCATTATCAGTCAGCCACATTCTGTTACTGTCCACTTTATCAATGAGCATGCAGAATTTACCTCCATCGTCGTCTTCGCTCCGCTGCTCTCTCTTTACCTTCCCTTTTCCCCTCAAGGAAGGTTCCTTGATGTTGGTGAGGGGCTCTTGATTTAGGGAATTGGATCTATGCTCCAGTTCCCCGAATTAAGCCTGAATGCCACATACTCCCCAGGCGCTGTATAATCCTCTGGGTTTAGCGCTTCCCCCTTGATTGTAATAATAATAATTACCTTCCCTTCTCGCAGATGGACCTACCTTTCATCCGAACTCTCTCATTGACTTTTTGACAACTGACTTCACAAACTCTGATGATACCTTCAGCCTTTTGTACCTCAGTCTCTTGCTACCCTCTACCCCTGCACTATTTGCCCCGCTGTTTTCTGTAACCTACTGATCATCCCTTCCCCTTTCTGCCACCCAATACCCTCGCTTCCTTCCCTACCCTGCAGCGCTTTATAGCCCTTGTGGCTTAGCGCTTCTTTTTTTTTATTATAATACTACTCTCTCTTTGCCTTCCCTTCCCTTCCCTTCCCTTCTTGCTGATGGACCCTCCTTTAGTCCTGACTCATCGACTTCTTGACAACTGACTCCACAAACTCTTGATAGCTTTTGCACTCCCCTCAGCCCTTTCTACCTCAATCTCGTTACCCTCTACCCCTGCACTATCCATTCCCCGCTGTTCTCTGTAACCTACTAATCATCTCCATTTTGCCACCTGGTAACTTCGCTTCCTACCCTGCAGTGCTGTATAGCCCTTGTGGTTTAGCGCTTCTTTTTGATAATTATATTATCGAAAATGGGAGAAATTCCCATGGACTTTATCAATAGAGAATGGGAACAATCATAGAAAATGGGAAATTTCCAGAAACGGGAGAGAAATTCCCATAGACTTTATCATTAGAGAATGGGAACAATCATAGAAAATGGGAAATTTCTGGAAGCGGGAGAGAAATTCCCATAGACTATCAGAGAATGGGAACAATCATAGAAAATGGGAAATTTCCGGAAATGGGAGAGAAATTCCCATATTTTCTATGTTCCCATTCTCTATTGATGAAGTCTATGGGAATTTCTCTCCCGTTTCTGGAAATTTCCCATTTTCTATGATTGTTCCCATTCTCTAATGATAAAGTCTATGGGAATTTCTCTCCCGTTTCTGGAAATTTCCCATTTTCTATGATTGTTCCCATTCTCTAATGATAAAGTCTATGGGAATTTCTCTCCCGTTTCTGGAAATTTCCCATTTTCTATGATTGTTCCCATTCTCTAATGATAAAGTCTATGGGAATTTCTCTCCCGTTTCTGGAAATTTCCCATTTTCTATGATTGTTCCCATTCTCTAATGATAAAGTCTATGGGAATTTCTCTCCCGTTTCTGGAAATTTCCCATTTTCTATGATTGTTCCCATTCTCTAATGATAAAGTCTATGGGAATTTCTCTCCCGTTTCTGGAAATTTCCCATTTTCTATGATTGTTCCCATTCTCTAATGATAAAGTCTATGGGAATTTCTCTCCCGTTTCTGGAAATTTCCCATTTTCTATGATTGTTCCCATTCTCTAATGATAAAGTCTATGGGAATTTCTCTCCCGTTTCTGGAAATTTCCCATTTTCTATGATTGTTCCCATTCTCTAATGATAAAGTCTATGGGAATTTCTCTCCCGTTTCTGGAAATTTCCCATTTTCTATGATTGTTCCCATTCTCTAATGATAAAGTCTATGGGAATTTCTCTCCCGTTTCTGGAAATTTCCCATTTTCTATGATTGTTCCCATTCTCTAATGATAAAGTCTATGGGAATTTCTCTCCCGTTTCTGGAAATTTCCCATTTTCTATGATTGTTCCCATTCTCTAATGATAAAGTCTATGGGAATTTCTCTCCCGTTTCTGGAAATTTCCCATTTTCTATGATTGTTCCCATTCTCTAATGATAAAGTCTATGGGAATTTCTCTCCCGTTTCTGGAAATTTCCCATTTTCTATGATTGTTCCCATTCTCTAATGATAAAGTCTATGGGAATTTCTCTCCCGTTTCTGGAAATTTCCCATTTTCTATGATTGTTCCCATTCTCTAATGATAAAGTCTATGGGAATTTCTCTCCCGTTTCTGGAAATTTCCCATTTTCTATGATTGTTCCCATTCTCTAATGATAAAGTCTATGGGAATTTCTCTCCCGTTTCTGGAAATTTCCCATTTTCTATGATTGTTCCCATTCTCTAATGATAAAGTCTATGGGAATTTCTCTCCCGTTTCTGGAAATTTCCCATTTTCTATGATTGTTCCCATTCTCTAATGATAAAGTCTATGGGAATTTCTCTCCCGTTTCTGGAAATTTCCCATTTTCTATGATTGTTCCATTCTCTAATGATAAAGTCTATGGGAATTTCTCTCCCGTTTCTGGAAATTTCCCATTTTCTATGATTGTTCCCATTCTCTAATGATAAAGTCTATGGGAATTTCTCTCCCGTTTCTGGAAATTTCCCATTTTCTATGATTGTTCCCATTCTCTAATGATAAAGTCTATGGGAATTTCTCTCCCGTTTCTGGAAATTTCCCATTTTCTATGATTGTTCCCATTCTCTAATGATAAAGTCTATGGGAATTTCTCTCCCGTTTCTGGAAATTTCCCATTTTCTATGATTGTTCCCATTCTCTAATGATAAAGTCTATGGGAATTTCTCTCCCGTTTCTGGAAATTTCCCATTTTCTATGATTGTTCCCATTCTCTAATGATAAAGTCTATGGGAATTTCTCTCCCGTTTCTGGAAATTTCCCATTTTCTATGATTGTTCCCATTCTCTAATGATAAAGTCTATGGGAATTTCTCTCCCGTTTCTGGAAATTTCCCATTTTCTATGATTGTTCCCATTCTCTAATGATAAAGTCTATGGGAATTTCTCTCCCGTTTCTGGAAATTTCCCATTTTCTATGATTGTTCCCATTCTCTAATGATAAAGTCTATGGGAATTTCTCTCCCGTTTCTGGAAATTTCCCATTTTCTATGATTGTTCCCATTCTCTAATGATAAAGTCTATGGGAATTTCTCTCCCGTTTCTGGAAATTTCCCATTTTCTATGATTGTTCCCATTCTCTAATGATAAAGTCTATGGGAATTTCTCTCCCGTTTCTGGAAATTTCCCATTTTCTATGATTGTTCCCATTCTCTAATGATAAAGTCTATGGGAATTTCTCTCCCGTTTCTGGAAATTTCCCATTTTCTATGATTGTTCCCATTCTCTAATGATAAAGTCTATGGGAATTTCTCTCCCGTTTCTGGAAATTTCCCAGACTTTATCATTAGAGAATGGGAACAATCATAGAAATTTCTGAAAGTGGTAATGACTTTGTTTATTATACATTGGAACAAATAAAAGAAACAGTAATGAGAAAAGTTTATTTCATATTACTGCCTTATTGCATAGATGATAAAAAGATGTCAATATGAGCTTATAATCCAATGTTGAGTGATAACCTGCTGACACTTTACCATGGCAGCAACAATCCTCCAGTGCATGTGGCAGTCACACTTTCATGCATTCTCTCCAACAATTAATCATGACATTGCAATGGCAGCCTCTAATCTGTTCCGAGCCAGATCAAAGGCCTCTGTCTGGGCAAGAATGCAAAACTAATCAAAGTCGGTAGACTATGGCAGTATGCAGTCAACATACCTGTTGGCAATATCAAGTCTTTCAGAACTGCGGCAGTACCCTTTGGGACTATTAATAAATAAGGCTTAAGTCCCATATTGCACAGTACTGAACTCTACTTCCAAAGGATGAGTTACAAAATAATGCCCTAATTATGCTTAACCTAAGGTAACCATCAGCATAATCTGATGCTGCTTTAAATTGCTCTTCTAAATTCTATAATAATACAACCCTAAGAAATTATTGTTCAGAATCAAGAAGTAAATTCATAACAATAGATAACAGATGTAACAAAACCTGGTTTATCCCAACTGACCAATTGCTGTTAAAACATTATATGATTTAAAAAAAATTAGTTGCATTAACTACTAAAGTTTGGATTAACCAGGTTTTCTGTAATCAAGCAGTCAACAACATGAAGGTAGACTATGAAGTGTCCTATAGAAAACAAATGGCTTAAAAGCCTGCACATAATACCAATATAAATCTGATATGCTGTATAGACTTTGCAAAGTATCTAGCCAACTAACTGTATGCATACTATTACATTTATTTAAAACTGCAATGTGTATGTCTGTATATAACAGTATATATATAAACACATACACTGCAGTAAAACTGACAGTCTGTCAAAGAAATTTTACATATGTAATCAAAATACATTTCTTTTCAGAGATTAGAAATGAAAATTTTACAGCTCCTCCAAATTGTATACACCATTTTGACATTTTGTATTTATATTGCCAATTGTTTTTCCTTGTTCAAGTGTTTTTTTTTCTTAGATTATTAAATGTATGTTTTTTATATAAATCACAAATGACCTGTTAAGAGGCCCAAAAATCACATTTCCATTATTTGCTGTTCGTGTATAATCTTCAGAATTTAATTCACCTGTCCCCATTATAACCCATCCTAAAAAAAAAAACTGCAATTCTATTAATGAATATTCAATGTCACACACTGGCTGCTCCAAGCATTTCCTGATTTTCAAGATCAATATTACAAATATTCTTCATAATCAAGTATGTGGTCTCTTACGTTCAGTTAACCTAAGCAGAGAGGATGCTCAGTTACCTGTTACTAAACCCAACGAATGATATACCTAACAATGAAAGATACATGTATTACCTACTTGCAACAGCAACTTCCTGTCCAGAAAATGCTTGGATCACCAAAATTCATAAAACCTCTTCAATGGCCTATGTACCTTTCGCATATTCTACAATACACAAGAAAACGCTAGTTTTCTTAGGAAGGCCTGCTGCACTTACTAAAGGGGGATAAAGGTGGTCAGAAAAAACAATTTAAATCAAAATACTCATACATGAAAACAAATTCAATAGAAAACTACCACAATCTCTAAAGGCCACACATTGGTGTAGTACTGTCCTACACTTACAGGCGAACAATTTAGTTGGTACTGCTATCAGCAATACAACAACTTTTTGAGTCCCATCGTATGTGTTCAATGAAAGCATTAGTAACTGACCACAATTAGCATTACTATTAACATGACATTGCAAATAAGCCTTCAAGTCATTAATAACAAAGACTTATAAGCAAGGACTGTTAAAAGTTTATCACTCTACAGAGCCATTCATTTGTAACAATTTAAATACACCAAAATTTCAAAATAAAAAAATGAACATTTTTCACTTAGACGGCAAAATAGTAAGTGCAACTGAACCACGAGCTTCTTTTAAAATAGCCACTGCATCGGCATGGGTCAGGCCAGCAAGAGATTGTCTGTTCACTTCCAGAATCTGATCCCCACGTCTTAGGGATCCCTCACGAGCTGCGGCACCTCGTTCAAACACACTTTTCACGTATATGGGGAGATCTCCCAATTGGATCCAAAGCCTCCGACGATGGAAAAACCAAGACCATCTTCTCGCCTTTCTAGCAAGATTGTCCTTATTCCCAATGGTTCCTGAGTCTCAAGTGGTGAATGTGGTGGCTGTCTTGTTGGGAGGTGATGTGGCTGGTGGAGGGAAGGGAGATGTGTGCGAGGAATGGGAACAGGTGGCTCTGTAGGTGGACTGCTGGAGCTATCTGGGGAACTGTCACTTATTGTTACTGGCCAAGTGCTGTTCCTGAAAAATATAGTAATAAATATTTTACATAAAGCTCAGAAGATATTTTGAATCATATTCATGCATTTATTTATAGTACCAGTTCATAACATTTTCATATTAAAGTACAAACCTCTATTTCCTGTGCATGTATGTGGATAAAAAAAACATAAAATTATTGACAAACCAGCAAATGTAAATAAATAATTTCCCAATGCAGTTGAAATTATTCAACATTATGGTCATAATAGTAGGTATCACCACTTACGCATTGTTATTAGAATTAGCTTTCTTGCCAGCCTTAAGTCGCCCTAACTTCATGGAAACTGAACCTGGTGCACACTTTAAAATGGCTGCCGCTTGCTCTTGTGTAGCCTGGCGAAGATCCTTATCATTTACCTCCAAAATCTGATCGCCTTGCATTAGCCGACCATCACTTTCTGCCACACCACCTGGAACCTGTTAATATGTTATATATAAGGAGGGGATTTGGAATATTGGCAGTTTGGAGGGACTTCTAAACTGTCGTATCTGAGCACCTCTGCAAAGACAGTGATTATGAATGAGTGATGGTGAAAGTAATGAATGATGTTTAAAGTAAAGTATTTTTATTTCTTTTAGGGTTTTTCTTTCTCTCTGGGTCACTCTGCCTCAGCGGAAAATGACCCCAATGTGTTAAAAAAAAAAAATTCTTATGACTGTGATTCAGGCTACAGTTAAATTTTTGAAACACATTACTGTCAAAAGTGTAATAAATTCAGTATAATCCTTGCAAATTTATTATTAACTGTTCAATTTGCTATTCATTGAAGAATTTATAGAAGGGGAGCTACCAGGGGGTGTCATGCTTATAAAAGCTCTCCAATTTTCCAACCAAAACAAATTGCCACATATAAAGAAGCTCTCCAATTTCACCAGCAGGGTATATAGAAGGAATCATCTAAAAACCTATTGAAAATCACTTCAAACACCCTCCAAAGACCAAAAGAAATTAGCACCACATCCCTCCATAATTAGAACAGCTACCAGTGTTTCACTGCCAGATGCATGATACCACAGCACTCCATTTCAAGCCTTCAAAATACACTTATAATGGTCAGCATACAAGCAATATGGCTGGAGGCAGAGGAATTGGATTAAAACAAAAATCCAAGCCCTACCAAGTGTGCAGAAGCTGGGCATTCAACACTGATGCAGGGCAGATAAAAAAAAATCCCCTCCAACTGATTTGACTAAGTGAACTTCTGGCTACCATTGAAAGGCAAAAAGATGAAATATGAACACTAAAAAGTAACTACACATATCTAAAAGTTCTTAATGATAATCAAGCTAACAAAATATCGGAACTGGAAACCACGCCAAGTCTGCAATTATACAAACAAAAATGTAATCCATTCAAAAATTCAGGGGTTTTGTACTCTATTTTGAAAGAATAAAAGAAATATGCAAAAATCTGGTATATGTTTAAGAAGCAAGCAAAAAATCACTTTGGTTTCACAATGAAATGTACAAGGTGCTAACTTTGAGTATATGTGCTTATCATATACTACTGGAGTTATAATTGCTAATATTGATTTAATGAATGGTACATGCAATTTTCATAGCCATAATATATAGTACAGCCTCTCCTCACTTAGTGTCATAATCGTTTACTGATGCCTCAGACTTACGACGGGCTCTCCGACCAGTATTCATACCTAAATAATGTATATTAGAGCTGATTTCTTCTATTCTGTTATTTCAATATACAGTACACTACTGTATGAACATTTAAAAATATACCAGAAATGTTATAAATGGTGCAAAGTTGACATTAAAACAATATCAAAGACGGTTGACAAACTCGCTACCATTTTTATTTTATTATCACACTGGCCGATTCCCACCAAGGCAGGGTGGCCCGAAAAAGAAAAACTTTCACCATCATTCACTCCATCACTGTCTTGCCAGAAGGGTGCTTTACACTACAGTTTTTAAACTGCAACATTAACACCCCTCCTTCAAAGTGCAGGCACTGTACTTCCCATCTCCAGGACTCAAGTCCGGCCTGCCGGTTTCCCTGAACCCCTTCATAGGGAACTCATTTAATTCATTTAACGACGTGATCTCAGGAACAGAACTCCGTCGTTAAGTGAGGAGAGGCTGTATATGAAATAACTAAGCTATATATTCAGTAAAATAAGGCTATATTTGAGTTTCTGAACCCAGTCAACAAATTTTGATACCACAGTGACCAGTCTACAAAAGATATTTCTGGAGATATGACATTTACCTAAAAAATGTGCAAACTCTGAAAAAGATCTGTCTAATTAAAGCTCTCCAGAGTTGAAATGTCTACCCAAGATTTTTTATTATGAATTAGTTATGTAACCCACAAAAACAAGAAAATTCTGAGTTCACAATTCTGTTTTGCATTTTCTTAGTGTTAAGGCATGACTAATGGGTTACTCTAACTTGCTATGTGTAGTTTAGTCAAATCCTTCTATTATTAAAAATAGTAAGCTAACCTACATTTATTACAAAACTGTTTTGGCTTGGAGATAAATTAAAAAAAATTTAATTTATCTTCTTTCTTTCAATGCACCGGCTGTATCCCACCGAGGCAGAGTGGCCCAAAAGTAAAAACAAAAGTTTCTCCTTGTACATTTAGGAATATATACAGGAGAAGGGGTTACTAGCCCCTTGCTCCTGGCATTTTAATCGCCTGTTACAACACGCATTGGAGGAAGAATTCTGTTCCACTTCCCCGTGGAAATAAACAAGAATAAGAACATGCTTGTACATGCATGTGTAGTGTGACCTAAATGTAAGTAGAAGTAACAAGACATACCTGAAATCTTGCATGTTTTTGACACAGAAAAAAGACACCAGCAATCCTACCATCATGTAAAACAATTACAGGCTTCCGGTGTACACTCACTTGGCAGGCCAGTAGTACCTCCCTAGGTGGCTGCTGTCTACCAACTTACTACCTAGGAATCTTGATTTATATCATAATTAAATTATTTACCAGTCAATCTAGACTGCAGGGGCAGTGACCCCTGGAACACCCTTCAGGTAGGTTGACCTACATTATAATTACGATATTAATTATTATAGGGAAATGCTAAACCCACAGGGGTCATATAGCCCCTGGGTAATGAAAGGCAATTGGGTTCAGTTCAAAGAAGGGTAGAAAGGGTTAAACTCCTTGGAACAAGAGTCCCTTGAGGGGGATACACACCTAGATAACATTAAACATTTTAAAGTTGTCTTTTAAAGACAAATGATCAATATTTTTAAAATGTGGAATAAATTTTCAAATGCAAAATCTTAAATTGTTTAAGAAGGTATACTTACCACATCAGATATAAAAACACCAGGTCCATTCTTGCGTCCAACTATTGAAAGGCCCAGGCCCTTCCCAGACTTCTTGGTGAGCTGGACGGTGATAGTATCATAGAGGTCCTCTTCCTTTTGCGTTCCTTCTTCACGGTAAACCACCATTTTCACCTATCACACCAAAAGTCTTTCATTATTTTTTGTTTTAACTGTGAATACAACCATAAAAACCACATGAAACTACACCACAAATTCGCTGCATTACAAAAAAACATGGTTGCAGTTTTTTCTTATTATGCACTGCGTGCTGCAGCATTTTTTTTTATATGGTGCACACTTACCACACAGACCCAGTCTCTCAAATCTAGGGCCAAATTTACTGCTCACAGCTTATCTCAATGAGCTGAGCTCATGGCAGAGTTCTATGGCACTGACCAGAAGTTCAAAACCATAGAACTATGGCACTGACTCTCAAAGGGTTAATGCAAGTTCAAGAGCAGTAAAGAGAACACTACATGGTTAATCTAAGGAAGCAGTGAAGTCCAGAACAGATTCCTGGAGGGATTTCAACTGAAAGAAGTCAGAAGATAGGGGTGGCCCACAGAAAACCTGGACCAAGTGACATCCTACTGCCTTTGCAGCTTCAACTGAATCTGCTAATTCCATTATATTTATATTATATTATCACACTGGCCGATTCCCACCAAGGCAGGGTGGCCTGAAAAAGAAAAACTTTCACCATCATTCACTCCATCACTGTCTTGCCAGAAGGGTGCTTTACACTACAGTTTTTAAACTGCAACATTAACACCCCTCCTTCAGAGTGCAGGCACTGTACTTCCCATCTCCAGGACTTGAGTCCGGCCTGCCGGTTTCCCTGAACCCCTTCATAAATGTTACTTTGCTCACACTCCAACAGCACGTCAAGTATTAAAAACCATTTGTCTCCATTAACTCCTATCAAACACGCTCACGCATGCCTGCTGGAAGTCCAAGCCCCTCGCACACAAAACCTCCTTTACCCCCTCCTTCCAACCTTTCCTAGGCCGACCCCTACCCCGCCTTCCTTCCACTACAGACTGACACACTCTTGAAGTCATTCTGTTTCGCTCCATTCTCTCTACATGTCCGAACCACCTCAACAACCCTTCCTCAGCCCTCTGGACAACAGTTTTGGTAATCCCGCACCTCCTCCTAACTTCCAAACTATGAATTCTCTGCATTATATTCACACCACACATTGCCCTCAGACATGACATCTCCACTGCCTCCAGCCTTCTCCTCGCTGCAACATTCATCACCCATGCTTCACACCCATATAAGAGCGTTGGTAAAACTATACTCTCATACATTCCCCTCGTTGCCTCCAAGGACAAAGTTCTTTGTCTCCACAGACTCCTAAGTGCACCACTCACCCTTTTCCCCTCATCAATTCTATGATTCACCTCATCTTTCATAGACCCATCCGCTGACATGTCCACTCCCAAATATCTGAATACATTCACCTCCTCCATACTCTCTCCCTCCAATCTGATATCCAATCTTTCATCACCTAATCTTTTTGTTATCCTCATAACCTTACTCTTTCCTGTATTCACTTTTAATTTTCTTCTTTTGCATACCCTACCAAATTCATCCACCAATCTCTGCAACTTCTCTTCAGAATCTCCCAAGAGCACAGTGTCATCAGTAAAGAGCAACTGTGACAACTCCCACTTTATGTGTGATTCTTTATCTTTTAACTCCACGCCTCTTGCCAAGACCCTCGCATTTACTTCTCTTACAACCCCATCTATAAATATATTAAACAACCACAGTGACATCACACATCCTTGTCTAAGGCCTACTTTTACTGGGAAATAATTTCCCCCTTTCCTACATACTCTAACTTGAGCCTCACTATCCTCGTAAAAACTCTTCACTGCTTTCAGTAACCTATCAGCAACATTAAGAGTTTAGTTGCTTCAGAAGGGTACTCACCTGCTAATTTACATATTTTTTTTCCATACTGCACTCAGGAGTGGTGTCATTTAAGAACATAAGAAAGAAAGAACACTGCAACAGGCCTACTGACCCATGCGGAGCAGGTCCATGTCCCCCCCCCCAGATTAGCCCAATGACCCACCCAGTCTAGTCACCTCCACTCAAGGATGGAGCACTGCACCAGACCCAGCAGCACAAGCTAGTCAGGTCCAACTCACACCCACCCACACCCACTCATGTACATATTTATCTAACCTATTTTTAAAACTACATAATGTTTTAGCCTGAATAACTGTACTCGGGAGTTTGTTTCACTTATCCACAACTCTATTACCAAACCAGTGCTTTCCTATATCCTTCCTGAATCTGAATTTTTCCAACTTGAAACCATTGTTGCGAGTCCTGTCTTGGCTGGAAATTTTCAGCACGCTATTTATATCCCCTTTATTTATTCCTGTTTTCCATTTATACACCTCGATCATATCCCCCTAATTCTACGCCTTTTGAGAGAGTGCAGATTCAGGGCCCTCAGTCTATCCTCATAGGGAAGATTTCTGATACATGGGATCATCTTTGTCATCCTCCTCTGTACGTTTTCCAGAGCATTTATATCCATTCTGTAATACGGTGACCAGAACTGAGCAGCATAGTCTAAATGAGGCCTAACCAAGGATATATAGAGTTGGAGAACAACCTGAGGACTTCTATCATTTATACTTCTAGATATGAAGCCAAGAATTCTGTTAGCTTTACTGCGAACACTAATGCACTGTTGTCTTGGTTTTAGATTACTGCTAACCAGAACTCCTAAATCCTTTTTGCAATCAGTAGTATTAAGATCTACATTATTTAGTTTATATGTGGTATGGTTATTTAACTGTCCAACATTTAGAACTTTGCATTTGTCAGTATTAAACTGCATCTGCCACTTCTCTGACCATTGCATCAGTCTATTCAAATCATCCTGGAGTGCTCTAGTGTCCTCATTAGAATGAATTGGACGGCCTATTTTGGTGTCATCAGCAAATTTGCTTATGTCGCTATTTATTCCCTCATTTATGTCGTTTATGTAAATTGTGAACAACGGGCCCAACACTGACCCCTGAGGAACACCGCTTGTGATGTGCCCCCATTCTGATTCTCCCCATTTATGCAAACTCTCTGCTGCCTATTTGTCAGCCATGCCTCTACCCAGGAAAAAATTTCTCCTCCTATTCCATGTGCCTTAAGTTTCCTCAATAGCCTCTGGTGTGGAACTCTATCGAAAGCCTTACTGAAGTCCATATACACTATCATATTCATTACCATGATCTACCTCCTCAAACACCTTAGTGAAAAAAGTTAGTAAATATGTAAGACAGGAACGCCCCTTTGTAAAACCGTGTTGAGATTCATTAATCTGTGCCTGTCAAGATGGCTACGAATTGCTTCGGCAGTTATTGATTCCATAAATTTTCCCACTATGGAGGTAAGGCTTATTGGTCTATAGTTCGAAGCCAAGGACCTGTCACCTGCCTTGTAAATAGGTATTACATTTGCCATTTTCCAATTATCAGGCACTATACCAGTTTGTAGTGATATGTTAAAAAGATTAGCAAAGGTATGCTAAGTTCCTCTTTACATTCCTTTAACACCCTTGCAAACAGTTCATCAGGACCTGGGGATCTGTTAGGTTTTAGTTTCTCTATTTGTCTGAGGACCATGTCACTAGTTACCGCAATCGTACATAGTTTATCATCATCCTGTTCTACGTAATCTATTATTTCAGGAATATCACTAGTATTTTCCTGGGTGAAAACTGAGAGGAAGTAGGTACTGAGAATTTCACACATATCCTTATCACTGTCAGTGATCTGACCAGAGTTACTCTTAAGTGGGCCAATCTTGTCCCTAATCTTGCTTCTGTATACCTGAAAGAACCCTTTTGGGTTTGTCTTTGAATCCCTTGCGACCTAAGCCTCATAATCCCTTTTTGCTTTTCTTATTCCTTTTTTTATTTCTCTCTTTAATGGAATATATTGATTTTTTAACTGCCTATCCCCTCTTTTGATACGCCTATATATGCCTCTCTTTTGACCAGCGAGATGTTTTAATCTATTGTTCATCCATTTGGGATCATTTTTGTTAATCTAATTTCCCTACTCGGAACAAAAGTTGTCTGGGCAACTAGAACTATGCTCTGAAAAACGTCATATTGGCAACCAAGACCACCTACCTGACCCATAGTCAGGACATCCCAATTTAGCCCACCCAGGTAATTTTTCAGTCCCATGAAGTCGGCCAAGCGAAAATCTGGGACAGAGATTTGATTGCAGTTATCTGGGTAATTCCATGATATATTGAAACTAAGTGATTTGTGATCACTTTCCCCAAGCTCATCATTAATCTCAAGATTATTAATTAGTGAATCTTTGTTGGCAAGATCCAAGTCAAGCAGACTGTTTCCTATAGCTGGTTCTGTCACAACCTGTTCTAAAAAGCAATCCTGAACCGTATCAAGAAAGTCACTAGACTCAAGATTTCCTGTCGTATTGTTCCAATCAATTTGTCTAAAGTTAAAATCTCCCATTATCACATCTAGATGCCTTATGAATTTCGTCCCATAACAGCTTACTGCCCTCCCAAAATTAATTTGTCATGTCCCTTGAGAAACTGTAGCCAAACAGATTCTGTGTTTGATGTTTCTAATCTTATATCATGTCTAAGACAACAATTTAAATTTTCTCTGACATACATTGCCACACCACCACCCTTCCTGTTGACTATCAGTGTGGAATAGTTTATAACCCTGTATGTTGCCTTCAGAAGGCATTTCTCTATTTTTCAGGTTGAACCAGGTCTCTGTTATACCAATAATATCTATATTACCTACACTTGCAAGTAATCTTAGCTCATCTATCTTATTTCTTAGATTCCTACTATTTGTATAGTAAACCTTAAGGGAGCTAGTCACTCGTTGCCCTCTTCTATCTCTCTGTTTGTTGATCAATTGATTTGCCATTACTAGCAACTTTATTTTGAATATTGTCTTTTAAGCATAACCCTGAGGTATCCCGGTAATAACTGCTGTTTTTAACCTTAATGCTGCAGCCTGATTGTTTCCCACAAATAACCATACCTCTATAATCTATCAGTTTAAATTCCTAGACAAGTCATTAGTTACCCTCTCAATTGAATTGGCTAATGCAACCACTCCATTCCCAGAGAGATGAACCCCATCCCTTGCATACATATCACGTTTGCCAAAGAATAGGTCCCAGTTATCAATGAATGGGATTGCAAGTTCCTTGTAGTACCTGAATAAGCACATATGAAGTGATACAGAAAATGGAGATAAGGAGTATAGGAACAAAGAACAGAGAAGCAGATGTTGTCACCAAGACTGTTTACTACTTTCCCACAGACAGTATTAATTATTTCAAATTAATAATTAGGGAATTCACAACTAATTTCTGCAGATATCTGGTTATAATTAATTCAGGGACTTCGATAATACTGTAATAACTTGACAGATTAACCCCTTGACTGTCGCAACCCCTAATCCTGAGGTGTCTCCTGGTGTTGCAAAATTTAAAAAAAAAAAAATTATTTTTTTCTTATGAAATGATAGAGAATCTTTTCCCAACTGTAATGCCACCAAAAAAACGAAATTTGATGGAAAGCTGACGGAATTACGCTCTCGCAAAGTTAGCGACCTCGGTGATATGTACAAATTGGTGATTTCACCCACTTGGAGCCCTATTTTCGGCTAATTCTGTTGTTCCAGTCGACCAAACTCATAGCTATTTCTTTAGAACTCCGTTTTTTCAATCGATTGAGTACAATAAACTGCCCATTTACCAATTTCAACTACCCAATAACGTGGTCAGAAATTTGCAATTTGGCCAATTTCACGAAAATTAAAAAATATGACAATTTCAAAATAAGGTCCAGAATGAACAATGCAGACATTCCTGGCTCTAAAATAACATTTTCTTTGTTCATCAATCATGTCTCCAGGCCCCTCTGATATTACTCTTGCTTTCTATTTTGAATTTTTATTCAAACAAAAAAATAGAAGATTTACTGTTATGCAGACTACTGCAATATTGTAACAGTTGTACAAATAATGTCAACCCATTCATGACTGCATAATAGAATGGCTAGTTGGATATTTATTGGACAATGACATTTGTTTACTTTTGAACATCGGCAAAAATCAAACATTTCCCCTACTTTGAGCTCCATTTCCAGGCTCTTTTTATAGTAAAACCAACCAAAATTACCTCTATTTCTATAATATGTTTTGCATTCTATCAAATGAGACCAAGAAAACGAGAATACAAACAAAAATACTATACGAAAATAGACCACAAAGTCGGCATTTTAATTACAAAAAACGGTCAGTTTTTTTTTTCTCATTATGCACTGCGTGCTCCAGAATTTTTTTTATATGGTGCACACTGACCACACAGACCCATTCTCTCGCATGTGAGCCCACCAGCTTTCTCCTGCTTGATTTGAAGCCACTAAAATTTATGAGTACAGTGGACCCCCGCATAACGATTACCTCCGAATGCAACCAATTATGTAAGTGTATTTATGTAAGTGCGTTTGTACGTGTATGTTTGGGGGTCTGAAATGGACTAATCTACTTCACAATATTTCTTATGGGAACAAATTCGGTCAGTACTGGCACCTAAACATACTTCTGGAGTGAAAAAATATCGTTAACCGGGGGTCCACTGTATATATACGTCAAACACGGTACCTCGTAAGACGTATATATACGACCGAAACAGTCAAAGGATTAAAACTGTAAGCTTACTTGACAAATACAACACCCTAAGTAATCTAAAATATTGTTTTGTTAATAATTGTATACTATAACTAACAGGCCTACACATAAAGTACTTTTAAATAAATACTGAACACCATTATAATGGATAATACTGACTACATACATCTAATAAATTAGTATACAGGCTTTCCTCACTTAGCGACACACTCATTTACCAACAACTCAGACTTATGACGGGCTCTCTGACCAGTATGCATACCTACATAATGTATATTAGAGCTGATTTCCTCTATTCTGTTTATTACAATATGCAGTACACTACTGTATAAACATTTTAAAAATATTATAAATGGTACAAAGGTGACATTAATACAATATCAAAGATGGTCGACACAAACCCACTACCATCACAGTATGCTCCTTGCTTAGCGACAAATTTGTTTACCAACCTGGTCTTAGGAATGGAACTCCGTCGTTAAGTGAGGAAAGGCTTTTAGTGAATTTTCTAGTAATGAGAGAAACTTCAACCCAATATTTAACTTACTAAATTTAGTTTAGTAACAATGCAATAGTGAACTACATGTTAGTGAAGTGATCTTGGCTGCACTACCCATATGCCTACCACACTGCCCCTTATTGTATGTATTAATATACCCACTTAGTACAAAAAAAAAAAGGGGGGGGGGGGCAGAAACTAGTTTAGTTAGTTCCGATGTTAAACTGTGTTCTAGAAGTGGTACACTATATAAATAACTAACCATTTCAACATTTATATAGACACAATGCAGAATTTATTAACCAAGTGGTTTAAAAATGGGCAGTTAAACCATGATCATTTCCCATCATCAAAAAAAAAAAAAAAAAAAAGATGGATAACATTAAATTCCCACAATTTCAGTATGTTACACGATTTACTACAAAATTTAATTACCATTTAACTTAATATCTTACCTTATCCTTTACCATAACGAAAAAAGAACAAAATTGATAAAATAAATCAGTTTAAGGATGAAAATCATTTGAAAGGTGTTAAGTCTAAAATATAAAAATTAAACATAATACCTACTAATAGAAAAAAATGCCGAGAAAAACAAATGTAATGATTTAAATAAACTGCTTTAATATTAACTTCTGAACACTACAAATGACAACACATTTTCATCTAAGTTTCTTTTAAAATAGTGGTACCCCGAATTTCGTACAGCCTCCAACTCGAACAATTATGTAAGTGTATTATTGTAAGTGCTTTTGTATGTGTATTTTTGGGGGCCCGAAATGGATTAATCTAATTTACATTATTATATATGGGAACAAATTTATTTGGTAACGGCCCTTGAACATCCTTCTGGAATGAACTATGGCCGAAACTCGGGGTACCACTGTATATGTGTATTTTTCCTTTAGCAAGTTAATTGCCTACTTTCACTTCCATTTTAATTATAAAACAAAAAAAAAAAAACGTTAAAAATAACTTATTAATAACATAACTGATAGTCTTGGTGATAAGATTGTAACTTTGTCTTAATTACAAGATTATGTATAACTTGCTCTACTGTATTTTACTAAGTTTTCATATTTATGCCAGGTGGTGATATTCAATCCTATAAACATAGTGATGAATGGGATATAGTAATTCACTTTATAATGAACTTCCCATAATGTTATTCTGTTACAAGAGCCTCAAAAAGTGCAAGCATCTTGATAAGACCACAAAACATTGATATTACATGTCATAGTCTAAAATAAATTAAGTCCAGCGAGACCTGACTTAGCTTATGCCTACACAGTGCATTTCCCAAGGTAAGGGGATCCAATAAAAGAAGCAGCCACCATCATTCATTCAATAGCCATTTTGCTAGACAAGAGCTAACATCACAATTAATATTACCCTGCAAACTGCACCCCCCCCCCCCCCCCCGGACCAATGAAGAACTCGAACACAAGTCCATACCTCAAATAAATAAATAAATAAAGATTAAAGGAGGCTGCATTTACATTTTATATTCACTTTCATTATATTTTCCTTAACCCCATCAGACATTTCCCATCAAGGTGGGGCAACCCAAAGAAGGAAATATTTATGTTCCACCTTGTTTTCTTTAACATCACTGGCCACATGAAAGAAGCATTCATTAACACTCATACAATATACGTACAACAATTTTTCCTGAAGGGCACAGACTGCCTTTTTTCTTTCTTAACTGTATATAAAACATGCCATAGCTTACATTCTTTAGTGCAATTTGCTTACCTTTGAGGGAGTCTGCCGTAGGACACTCAGAGCCTTCTGGTGAGTTATTTCTCTAAAGTTTTCATTATTCACATTCAGAATCTGGTCACCAGGTTTCAGTCGTCCATCCTTAGCAGCTGCACCATCAGGATAGACTTCGTGGATAATTATAGCACCCTGCCAATCACAATTATCCATTTAGAATTAAAAAATATCCTACAATTTGTAAATACAGCCTCTCCTCACTTAGGGACGTACTCGTTTACCGACGACTCGGGCTTACGATGGGCTCTCTGACCAGTATGCATTCCTAGATAATGTATATTAGAGCTGATTTCCTCTATTCTGTTTATTACAATACGTATACAGTGCACTACTGTATAAACATTTAAAAATATGCCAGGAATGTTATAAATGGTGCAGAAGTGACATTAAAACAATATCCGAGATGGCTGATACAAACCCACTACCATTATAACATGCTCCTCACTTGGCGACGAATTTGTTTACCGACAGTCTTAGGAACGGAACTCCATCGTTAAGAGAGGAAAAGCTGTATATACAAAATCTATAGACTTAATGTTAGAGATAACTGATTTTGCTTCTGTTCACAGTAATACAGAATCAGAAAATTAAAAAAATTAAAATTAAAATTGTAATGTTAGAAATGCTGTGCACACTTTAATGTCAGTTGAAATGCTTTAATTTTTTTTTTTATACACACTGGCCCTCTGGCACTGTATATAATTAATACATAGTCAGTTCATTTTACTCATCCAGAAATTGCATTTTCAATAAATTGTAATTGATTTTTTTTTTTTTTTTTTTTTTGCCCAAATTCACATTTCATGGGAAACTTCCCTCACATTACCATCACAAAGGTTGGAAAATAAAAGGCACGAGTCCCTTTTTCATGCAAAATCCAGCTTGTTTGCAGTGGGATATTTTTCCCACCAAGTAGAGTGACCCAAAAAGGAATTAACGCTAACCAATCATTTCATCACTGTCTTCCCAGAGGTGCACCGACATTATAGCTCTAAACTCCAATGTCCTCACACACCTTCAGAGTGCAGGCACTGTACTACCCACCTCCAGGACTCAAGTCCAGCTAACCAGTTTCCTTGAATCCCTTCATAAGTGTTAACTTGCTCACACTCCAACACACATTTGCTGTTGGATTTATTCCTACTGAAGGCATATGGTCTTAGCCAGTCTCCAATTTGAAATTTACTGCATATGCTATGCAGTATGCTGTATACTTCTGCTGTCCATGTAGCTCTGGGTTTAAGGCTTTAGATATCTAATGGTTTTACTAACAAGGACTGCTACAGGGCAGTGGTGATTACAGTCTGCCCAATGGAGGAGGACCAGTCATCTATCAATGTTGGTATCCTTTTCATGATTTTCGCATATGACTTCTTTCTCTGAGCCTGACCTCAGGGTGCCCATTTGTCTAATCAGCTAGTATATATCACTATTTTAACACTGTATATCTGAATATATCTGAGGCATATTTTGCAGATATATTCAAAACTTGGGACAATAAATTAATGCTTAACCCTTAAACAGTCCAAACAGATCGACGTTCAAATTCGTAGTGCTCCAAAAGTAGATCTACTTTTTTTACATATTTTCAAATATAACAAAAAAAATGTACATAAAGTTTTTTTTTACACGTTTTCAAATGTAAAACAAAAACGAAGATCTACATTTTTTTTTACATGCTTTCAGATGTTGAAAAAACGTATATAGTATACGTTTGGACCATTTAAGGGTTAAACTAAGTCTTACTCTTGCCAATGAAGCTTACACATCCTGCCATATCTATCGTTCTTTTTACCACCAATGATGACTTAAGGATTATCTAATATTTGAATGCTTCAAAACAATCTAGTACCTTATTTATTATTTTTTACACAAATAAACTTTACCGGCCAAGAACTGATATCCTACCTCAGTTCATTTCAAAGACCCAGCCCTATCTAACGTATATTACCATCCCCCAGGATACGACAACAGTCAACTAACACCCAGGTACCTACTTATTGCTAGGTGAACAGGGGCAACAGGTGTAAAGAAACATGCCCAACATTTTCACCTTTGCTGGGCATAGAACTGAGGACACTCAGTGTAAATGGCTGAAGTAGTTTACATTATTTTTATTGTCCACAAGTCGTACCTTTCATATCTGTATATACCATATTTCGCAGCTTATTAGACACTTTTTTCCATAAAATGTCTCCAAAAACCACCCTGTGTCTTATAAACTGAAGGTCAGTGATGGGAGCTATAAGTTTGGGGTGTGGGGTGGGATGTAGCTCTTCCAGTTACATTGATGCCGAGCCATTGAAACTACAACAAGTCTTATAAGCCGCGAACTACAGTAAATATTTTTTATTCCTTTTCTCTTTGAGGGGGAAGACTTTTGACACAATGTATGATATGCTTGTAGCTCAGTTCATCAGGCTGGATAGTAAATAAACAAGTGACTGCATGGACCAAGCCTCACATTTGGCTAGACACCTCAAGTCAAGGGATTCGTTATCATAATAGGGTATACCATATCATAATTATACATGGTTTACCTGTAGTTGGGGGCACATACATAGAGGGGGGCAACCCACTGCTACTGCAGCCTGGTCCCAGACCAAGCTCTAGTTATATCCAAATCAATCAGGCTGTTGGTGCTGGCCACAAACCATCCAATGTAGAAACCACAACCCAGATGATCAAAACCTGACTTAAGTAATTTATCAAGTTTCAAAACTTCTTGAAGACAGCTACAGCTGTATTGGTAATTCCCCTCGATATGGTATCTGATACAACAGATTACACATGGGTTTGGTACATCATATATCCATGTATTTAGGTACAAGGGTTGCCTCTTTTACCAGCAGGCACAATTAACACTTCCAGGATTATTATGATGAATTTTTATGTTTTGCCGCATCAAAAAATGAAAAAACTTGCCGTATACTTGTTCAGGATGTTATCCTTGTATGTACTAGGAAATGCAAGAGATGAATTTTAAACATTAAAAATATCATGCATTATATCTTGATTTTCATATTCTATTCGCTTGAAATGAGAATAAATGAAAAACATTTTGAGCTTTAAAGTTAAGGTCTAATTTTATGGTACTTATTTAATAAAAACAGAGCCCATTGCTTTTCACACTTGTGAGATTCAATTTCTCTTATCCCCACAGCACAGCAGCAGGTAAAGGGAAAAATTGTATACACAATGTAATAAATCAAAGCAGGTTATGCTTCTACCATTATTAATGTACTGCTCTTCCATAAGGAAAACAATATTTTTCAAATAAAAGTTTACATAGTCATTCACATCTAACATCTGCAAGACGACAGAAATCCTTTAACACTGAAAACAACTGCATTTAATTGTTAATTTTCATACTTACTCGCTATTTTGTGGACATTCGTGAGAAGTAAGGAAAGAAGAAAAACTGTGGTTAATATTTCAATATTAAAACAATCACAAAACAATGAATTATTTGTTGAACAATTTACTCATCCACCTCCCTAACCAGCTCATGCCCAATGACTATCATAAAATTAACTAAAATCTGAAAATGTAAAAAAAAACACAAACGTATAATTTTTATTGGAACCAATAATTTTGTTCCACACTATATCATAACATAACGCACATTGTCAAAGTAGAATGATATACAATAATCGGTAGTAATCCCTTTTAGGAACCAAAAAGTCCTAGGTAAAATGAGTTGCTAATAATAGTAACTTCTCCTAAGGCAAACAAGTGCCCATAAACTAAAGACTGTTGAAAAAGCAATGCCAGTACTATACTACAATGCACATTTTCTGATGTATGCATTTTAGCTGACTTACCCATGTATAATCAAGTCCAAAAATTTGCAAGGGATAGATCTAGAGATTCCTAGGTAGTAGGTTGGTAGACAGCAACTGCCTAGGAGGTACTACTGTCCTGCCAAGTGAGTGTAAAACGAAAGCCTGTAATTGTTTTACATGATGGTAGGATTGCTGGTGTCCTTTTTTCTGTCTCATAAACATGCAAGATTTCAGGTACGTCTTGCTACTTCTACTTACACTTAGATCACACTACACATACATGTACAAGCATATATATACACACCCCTCTGGGTTTTCTGCTGTTTTCTTTCTAGTTCTTGTTCTTGTTTATTTCCTCTTATCTTCATGGGGAAGTGGAACAGAATTCTTCCTCCGTAAGCCATGCATTTGTAAGAGGCGACTAAAATGCCAGGAGCACGGGGCTAGTAACCCCTTCTCCTGTATAAATTACTAAATTTGAAAAGAGAAACTTTTGTTTTTCTTTTTGGGCCACCCTGCCTCGGTGGGATACGGCCAGTTTGTTGGGGAAAAAAAAAAAAAAAAAAAAAAAGCTCTAGAGATTCTTGCAAATTTAGTGGCAATATCTCTTAAATATGACTAATTTGATTAATATTAGCATTCTCATGATGTTTGAAAAGGAGAGAGATCTGGCTAGGACAAAATCCATTGAGCATGTTCTCAACAATATCCAAGGGTTAACTAAGTCGATGAAGGGCAGATGAGCACCAAACAAGCCAGGCCCAAGACCAGGCTCTGGGAATTGAAAAACTCTTGAAACTCATCAAAGGTAAAAGTATCAATATATCAAAGCTCCTGCAATAAACAGTTGGACCTGATGCCATGCTTTTCTGGTCCTTGCCAGGTCAACCTGATTGTTGCTGTTAGTGGTCCACTGGCCCACATCTATCACTACCTGACTGATCTGACACTGGTGGAGGTAATGATCGAGTTTTCCTTTAAAGAGTAAATTCCTGTAATATGTCTAGGCCCACAAATGTTAACACTTTACTTATCCTGCCCATGGCACCCCTGCCCTTCACACTGGGTTAATTTTCAACTTCCTCCATATCTCCAATTCCAGAACATAATAATAGTGAGTAGGTTTGGGGACCAAGCCCATGAGTATCTTCCATATACAGTGGTACCTCACTTAAGCAGGTGGGGATATAGTTTTGGAGTGGTTGGTGCAATTATTTAATAAATGTATGGAAGAGGGTAAGGTACCTAGGGATTGGCAGAGAGCATGCATAGTTCCTTTGTATAAAGGCAAAGGGGATAAAAGAGTGCAAAAATTATAGGGGGATAAGTCTGTTGAGTATACCTGGCAAAGTGTATGGTAGAGTTATTATTGAAAGAATTAAGAGTAAATGGAGAATAGGATAGCAGATGAACAAGGAGGCTTTAGAAAAGGTAGGGGGTGTGTGGACCAGGTGTTTACAGTGAAACATATAAGTGAACAGTATTTAGATAAGGCTAAAGAGGTCTTTGTGGCATTTATGGATTTGGAAAAGGCGTATGACAGGGTGGATAGGGGGGCAATGTGGCAGATGTTGCAGGTGTATGGTGTAGGAGGTAGGTTACTGAAAGCAGTGAAGAGTTTTTACGAGGATAGTGAGGCTCAAGTTAGAGTATGTAGGAAAGAAGGAAATTATTTCCCAGTAAAAGTAGGCCTTAGACAAGGATGTGTGATGTCACTGTGATTGTTTAATATATTTATAGATGGGGTTGTAAGAGAAGTAAATGCGAGGGTCTTGGCAAGAGGCGTGGAGTTAAAAGATAAAGATCACACATAAAGTGGGAGTTGTCACAGTTGCTCTTTGCTGATGACACTGTGCTCTTGGGAGATTCTGAAGAGAAGTTGCAGAGATTGGTGGATGAATTTGGTAGGGTGTGCAAAAGAAGAAAACTGAAAGTGAATACAGGAAAGAGTAAGGTTATGAGGATAACAAAAAGATTAAGTGATGAAAGATTGGATATCAGATTGGAGGGAGAGAGTATGGAGGAGGTGAATGTATTCAGATATTTGGGAGTGGACGTGTCAGCGGATGGGTCTATGAAAGATGAGGTGAATCAAAGAATTGATGAGGGGAAAAGGGTGAGTGGTGCACTTAGGAGTCTGTGGAGACAAAGAACTTTGTCCTTGGAGGCAAAGAGGGGAATGTATGAGAGTATAGTTTTACAACGCTCTTATATGGGTGTGAAGCATGGGTGATGAATGTTGCAGCGAGGAGAAGGCTGGAGGCAGTGGAGATGTCATGTCTGAGAGCAATGTGTGGTGTGAATATAATGCAGAGAATTCGTAGTTTGGAGGTTAGGAGGAGGTGCGGGATTACCAAAACTGTTGTCCAGAGGGCTGAGGAAGGGTTGTTGAGGTGGTTCGGACATGTGGAGAGAATGGAGCGAAACAGAATAACTTCAAGAGTGTATCAGTCTGTAGTGGAAGGAAGGCGGGGTAGGGGTCGGCCTAGGAAAGGTTGGAGGGAGGGGGTAAAGGAGGTTTTGTGTGTGAGGGGCTTGGACTTCCAGCAGGCATGCGTGAGCGTGTTTGATAGGAGTGAATGGAGACAAATGGTTTTTAATACTTGACGTGCTGTTGGAGTGTGAGCAGGGTAACATTTATGAAGGGGTTCAGGGAAACCGGCAGGCCGGACTTGAGTCCTGGAGATGGGAAGTACAGTGCCTGCACTCTTGAAGGAGGGGTGTTAATGTTGCAGTTTAAAACCTGTAGTGTAAAGCACCCTTCTGGCAAGACAGTGATGGAGTGAATGATGGTTAAAGTTTTTCTTTTTCGGGCCACCCTGCCTTGGTGGGAATCGGCCAGTGTGATAATAAAAAAAAAAAAAAAAAACTCACTTACGAGTTTAATTCATTCTGTGACCAAGCTTGTAACTCAATTTGCTTGTATATCAAATCAATTTTCCTCGTTGAAATTAACAGAAGTGCCATTAATCAGTTCCAGTCCCAAAAAAACCACCCCAAGATAGGCTTAATTGCTTAACTTACTTGCTACACTCTTCACTACTCCATCCACCACCTTCACTACTCCATCCACCACCTTCACTACTCCATCCACCACCTTCACTACTCTACCCACCACTATCACTACTCACCCACCACTATCACTACTCTACCCACCACCATCACTCTCCCCACACCACACTACTCTACCACACATCCACCCACCCACTATTCTACTCCACCCACCACCACTCTACATCCACCCACCACTATCACATCTCCACCCATCTCCATCACTACTCCATCCACCACTATCACTACTCCACTCACCACCATCACTACTCCACCCACCACCATCACTACTCCACCCACCACATTCACTACTCCACCCACCACCACCTCTCCACCTATCACCTTCACTACTCCACCCACCACTATGCTACTCCACCCACCACTATCACTACTCCATCTACCACCATCACTACTCCAACCACCAATATCACTACTCCACCCACCACCATCACTACTCCATCCACCACCATCACTACTCCACCCACCATTACCACTACTCCACCCACCACTATTACTACTCCACCCACCACCAACACTACTCCACCTGCCACCAATGGAACCTCCATGAGGTAGGTAAACATCACAGAGGCCTTCTTTAAAGTTTCTGGAAAAACTCAGTGTTGAAATGGAGGTTGCCCCTTCCCCGGATTTATACGAGAACCAAACAAGGGACAAAGTGCCTCACTACAATCTGGGATTAGTGTGGGAGTATTATCTTCCAGTTATGTCTTGGAAGAACATGTGGGATGGGACAAAGTACCTGACATTCCTCTGGGTACAGAGTTGGATTTGAACTTCAGATATGCCGCCAACTAGTGGCGGCGTATCTGAAGCTTGCTTGTAACTTGGATTTTGGCTCACAACTCAAAGCAAAAAATCATCCGAGCGACAGCTCCTAACTTGGAAAACTCGTAAGTCAACGTACCACTGTATACATTATCATGTATCTCTATCCTTCACTCCATAACACAAATTCAGACTTCTGAGGCATTCCCACTAATTTAAATGCTTTATTGGCTCTATGCAGGCAGGAAATGATCTCTACCATACAATACTATATTAACATATAACATGAAGATTCACCTTCCACCATCACCTGTCATCCATATTTTTTTTTTTCAACGACTTTCCATATCCCACCGAGGCAGTGGCCTAAAATGAATACAGGAGAAGGGGTCACTAGCCCCTTGCTCCTGGCATTTTAGTTGCCTCTTACAACACTCATGTCTTGACTCGGTGGGAAGAATTCTGTTTCATTTCCCCATGGAGATAAGTGTAGTGTGACCTAAGTGTAAGCAGAAGTAGCAAGATGTACCTGAAATCTTACATGTTTATGAGACAGAAAAAAGACGCCAGCAATCCTACCATCATGTAAAACAATTACAGGTTACTGTGTTACACTTAGTTCCCTGAGTGGTTGTTGTCTACCAACCTATTACCTAGGCTGTCATCTATATATAACAAAAAAAATCCTTATCAAATTGTACCAATGGTTGCTGTGGCCCTGTACAATACCTGTACAAGCAAGGAGTATCAACCACCACTACCACCATCACCTGCCATCAACAGTTCAGCATTGGTAAAAATCAGCCATATTTCTTATCAAATTGTGCAAAACATGTAGGAACTCTCCTCACCTAAATCAAACATGTACTGTAATAGAATATTGCAGGAGTGGTTGTTGGAGGTTTACAGAACCACCACAGCTTACATGGAACCAAATGCTCTTGCATACCCTGCCTGAATCAGCAGATGGCTTTTCCCAGGCTGTAGAAATCCTTAAACAGAAAACCTTTCACACCATGACCTTCCAAGTTACACCGTGACTGCAAGGTCACCTTTCCATGAAATATGTAACCGGGAACAATTTCAATTGTGTTATATAGAAAACATAACTTGTGGTAGTGCAAAAAGAGTCAACTGTATTCAAACAAATCATTTTAATTAAATAATTCACAAAGTATGAATGCATTTTATCAAATGCATTCATACTTTGTGAATGTTTATTTGAAGCATGTACAGGGCTCACATTTATTTGAGTCACGTCAAGAACCATGTAGATTAGTATTTATTTTTTTTTCATTTATTTAGGCTGTGGTAGCTGTCTAGTTACTCCCACATTCAGGACATATTTGCTTGAAAATGTGGCTTAAAAAATGATATACAATTCCGACACTTTTTGCTTGCTACACAAATAACCCGCACATAAAAGAGAGAAGCTTACGACGACGTTTCGGTCCGACTTGGACCATTGACAAAGTCACAGTGTGACTTTGTCAATGGTCCAAGTCGGACCGAAACGTCGTCGTAAGCTTCTCTCTTTTATGTGCGGGTTATTTGTGTATCGTTCCAGCCACGGTATTGTGCCTTTTTGTTATTTACTTTTTGCTTGCTGTTTTGCAGATCTATATAGTATTATGTTCCAAATTCAATGACAGCTCTATAAATTATTAAAATTTTAAAGGCAGAAAGTTGAAAACCAGAAGTAGCAAGAAAAGTCTGTCTGCATCACCACATCTGATGCAATGGTTTGTCTAAGGTTGGTAGTAAGGCTAATCTACATTAAACACTTAAAATTCACAAATGATGTACAGTACATTTAAATGGAAGAAGGATAAATACACAAATCGTTAATTATATAATTTTTTTTGGCCTTGAAGAAGTGACGACATCTTAACTGCCAATTTTCAATAAGCTAAAGCATTACTTAAAGAAGTCCCAGTGAAATGTCAAACACTCTAATGTTGCACAAGCTGGCCACACTTCTTGGCAATTCTCCACTGCCTTCCCACACTAAACACCTAATATGGAATGGTAAATATTGGGTAAAAATTTTTTTGGAAAAAATCAAATAAAATTAGATAATTATGGCCTAATAATGAATCTGGTTATAACAAAGTGTCTATGGGAAAATAGGTTCCGAGTTCTGAACAATCGACTTATGGGCCTTATGGCACTGCGTCTTCCATGTAATAGCAGTTGAAGATGCCTTGCTACTGTACATACATCAGAAAACTAATACAGGTCTCCCTCAACATTCGCGAGGGTTAGGGGATCAAGAGCCTCGCGAATGTTGAAAAACCGTGAATGTTTGGTGCCCCAATATATTGTAGGGAAATATATTACAATACTGCTTCCTTAACTTGTTGAACCATGAATAATCATAAAATACATGAAAACGTCGTAAATTGTACTAAATATATACATGTTATGCTTTAATAACGTATGTTATTTAATAACATGTATGTTATTAAATACCACAGATTCCACCACTGCGAGTCCCTACTACCCTCCCTCCGACCCCCGCAACTGGCAGCCAGCCCTCCCACCACTCAGTGTGGTGAGTGGTTTGTTTGTTCATTATTTGCTATTAAACTACAGTATAAATAATGTAAACCCATTCATGACTGCATATTGGAATGGCTATTAGGAAAGGTATTAGAAGGTGACATCATGTGTTTACTCTTGAACACAGCAAAGAATCGAACATTTCTGCTATTGCTAATAATAACAATAGTAATAATAATAATAATAATAATAATAATAATTATAATAATAAAAATAATAATAATAATAATAGTAATAATAATAATAAATACGATATAATTGAAGAAGGAAATTGTACAAAAATACGAGGGAGTGGTTGACACATCGTCAGTGTGACTGTTTATGCTGGAGTGAACATTAGTCTCCCTGCTCTTCCAAACATTTCACAATAATTCAGCGGTTGAGGCAGTGGTATTTAATAACATATGTTATAAATAATAATAGTACATGTTATTATTAATAACATGTATTATTATTAACATGTATGTATTAATAACATATGTTATAAATAATAATAGTACATGTTATTATTAATAACATGTATTATTATTAACATGTATGTATAATAACATATGTTATAATAAATAGTACATATTATTAAAACATGTATTATTATTAAGATGTATGTTATGAAAATACCATTGCCTCAATCACTGCCTCTACCACTCCAGTCACACTCAATCTACAAGCACCAAACACAATGAATTATTGTGAAATGTTTGGAAGAGCAGGGAGACTAATGTTCACTCCAGCATAAACAAAGTCACACTGACGATGTGTCAACCACTCCCTCGTATTTTTGTACAATTTCCTTCTTCAATTATATCATTTATTTTATTATTATTATTATTATTATTATTACTATTGTTATTATTAGCTGTAGCAGAAATGTTTAATTCTTTGCAGTGTTCAAGAGTAAACACATGATGTCACCGTCTAATACCTGTCCGAATAGCCATTCCAATATGCAGTCATGAATGGGTTTACATTATTTATGCTGTAGTTTAATAGCAAATAATGAACAAACAAAACACTCACCACACTGAGTGGTGGGAGGGCTGGCTGCCAGTTGCAGGGGTCGGAGGGAGGGTAGCAGGGACTCGCAGGTGACGGGAAACTTAAATATGATTTGGCGGCTGGGAATTTGGTGGCTGGGAATTTGGCGGTTGGGAATTCGCGAATGTGTGAAGCCCGTGAAAGTTAAAAACGTGAATGTTGAGGGAGACCTGTATTGTAGCATAGTAACATGTTGCTTTTTTCGTCCATTTTGACATAAACAGCAAATAATGCACTCTATTAACCTTACTGCAGAGTTTCCCTACATTGCAAGACAAACTATAAGAGTAACTTACCAACGAAACACACAAGTGCATGATGTGACAAGGGCACAGACTTTACTGCCAGTTTGCATACAATATACCAAAAATACTGGAGGAAGTATTAAGCTTATCTCACTAAAATACACTCCACATACTGTACTCTATATAATTATTAACCCTTAAACGGTCCAAACGTATATATACGTTCACTTGTGGAGCGCCCCGAATATTTTGACAAAAAAAAAAATATATATATATATATACGTATATAGAAAAAAAAAGAGCACAAGTGGTCCCAGATTTTTTTAATATGATGCACACCGAGTGTTAAGACCCATTCTATGCTGACCAGGCATCTCAGGGCAATCCTGCCAAATTTGGAGGCAGGAAAATTAAAACGTATGTAGTATATGCGTTTGGGACGCTATGCATAAAAACGTATATATACGTTTGGACCGTTTAGGGGTTAAGTATCAAACACAAATGCTCTCTGATATTTACATATGGTATGGTATTAGAAAAAAATATTTTACAGAATATTTTGCCAAGTATGATTTTAGTTTAACATACTTACCATGGGGGAGAGCTAAACCCATAGGGGTTATACCACATCTAGGAAAGGGGTGGTAATGACGTTTGCTCTGAGGAAAGGCAAAGAAAGTTCTCTGTAAAATCACTCACCAGAAGTGTGTCTGAGCCTCCCACAATGGATAGACCAAGTCCCATCTTCTCCTTGACAATCTCTATAGTTGTTTCCTTGCCTGGCCGGATCTCTGCAGTTGCTGGGTCCTAGAAAAACGTTTGGTCTTCAATTGTGGAGTTGAGCCTAACGATTTGCATAGTAAAACTATTAAAATTACTCAGCATTCTAAATGTGACAGCTGCTAACAATATTAACTATAATTAACTACCCTCATTACCAATTTTCAATTATCAAAAACTGTCAACTGTTAACACCAATTTACTACTGTGACTAATTTAATATCATTACACACATTATAACCACAATAGGCACAAAAGAATTTTAAGTCAACTAGTCAATTCAAACTGACAGGTCTCAAGCTGAAAAATAGGCTAATGGGTTCTTAACACTCAGTCTGCTAAAAAATGTAATCAGAAAATCATTCTGTTCAGAATAAATGAATTAAAGTTTATTTCTAAATATTAAATTAAATTTACTTATTCAGGCAGATTATAAATGACTATGATACTATTGAAAAACTCAAGAGGATGCAATATTCAATGCTGAGCCTCAGACTAGTAATATATCATTTACCCAGGCCAATATAATAGTCCTAACCATACAGCAAAGTGCCTAAATTTACAGGGACATAAATGAGAAATTTTACCAGTTCATTATTACAATCATAACTAAGCACTAAACCCACAAGGGTCATACATCTAGCAGTTCATTAGACCGGTACCATTAAAGGCTTAGGAACCTTAATGAATACAGTTATCAAGCACATAGAATGTAAATGGCCACTACAGATTCCCTAAACCAAGGTTTATGTAGTACTTCCCAATTACACTTGGGTTTTGGGGCAATGTTTAATTCACAGATTATTCACTCTTGTCAATGTAAACAGATATTACACTATAGAAAATGTACACAACATATAACGAATAGGTCACCTGGTTTCAACATTCCCTTGCACCAAACATGTTACCTCTGTACCATGAAAAGTTCAGAGCAGCAAAATGAGAAAAACTGCTTAAGTTTTTTATAATGGCTTACCCCTTGTGTTGCACTAAACTGTTTTAAATGCTTACTGACTCCAGCTGGGATTCAGGATAATGTTTATTAGCATGCCCTTCACTTCTGACACTGCTGAAAAGCTACTGTAAACAGCTTCTCACTTTTGTTAAAAATATTAAACCTCTCGATGTTGCTGAGGCACACACTTAATAAAGCTATTCTTTTTCTGAAATACTAAATCCTTTATTTATTTATTCTGAATACTTGGTATGTGGTTACCATGTGTACCTACCATGACCATATGACTCCTCTACACAATTTGTTATCAACATGATTTCATGATTTAATGGAATGCTTATAATTACTCGGATTTGTATTTTAAAGAGGTGCGCAAATATTAACGAATATTAAGAATTATAATGCTACATACATAAAAGTGTGCAAACATATAAGAAAAACATTATTAAAGTTAAAAATATATGGAAGGTGGATGTTATATCTGATACAATGAGACTGACTGACAGCAAGAGGAGGAGTAGCTGGAATATTTAATGAACAATTGTGAATTGAAAGGAAGGGGGGCATAAAATGTTTAAGTCAACAGTGTACTTTGCAGTATAGGTGAAATGCAAGAGGCAGGTTTATAAGTGTGTGCATCTGATGAGAAATGGTTTGTAGACTTATCTTGGGAGATGGCCAGTTTATATTTTGAAGTTTCTGAACAAGTAAGTCTGATAGAGTATGAGGAAAAATGGCATCAGAGGATAAAAGAAAAAATTCTGTTAAGACCCATCATATATGACAGATGATCATTCTCCTAAAAACTAGCTAAATGGCTTAGTAGTCTCTCCACATTTTAGTAAATTCACCCATATATATACAATTGTCCAGCTGCAAGATTATATTAACAAAACAACACTTCAATTGCACAACAGAAATGTTGAGCCTCACTGATTTCACAAGAATTGCTGGTAATGCATATTTTAAACACAGTGGTGTATACTAGTGACCTACTGCTTTGTGTCCGAAACCAGTGTCCTATCTAAGTAATGCATATCTATTAATGCATTTTCTTTCAACGATGAAGGATTTCATCACTGAATAATCCAATCTAACTTTTACATGGAATACTTTGAAAGTAATCAATTACCTAACATCATAGCTCATTTTTACAATCTGGAAGCAGAAATGAAATCTGTTTGATACTTTCCTGGAAAATTTTAAAGATCCAGTAACCTGCATTAAATATCAAGTAGAATGGTAAATGATATTTTAAAGATTTTGAGCTCCGAAACCTGAAATGTAAAAATTAAAAAGTAAATACTGTAATTTTTATATATAGCAACCTAACCTGAGGTTTCTCCTCTGTAGAAGGAAGCGAGGATGGAGAAGACGTAGATGAAGTTGACAAAGTAGTGGATGTTATGGATGTTTGGGCATGTGAAGGTAATCGGTCCATTTGTGCCAGTCGAGTAGGGGGTAATGGGGGCGAGGAGGGTATGACAGGTTCATCCATTAACGAAACAGGTACCGATGCAGGCAACATTGCGGCGAGCAAAGGGGGTTTGGCAGGAAGGGCAGGTTTGGGGGCCAACGTTGGTTTTGGTGGCACATCTGCAGAAATATATTGCATTTAAAAATGCTGCACAATAAACTTTCGAATTGTTAAAAAAAAATTGTATTAAAAGATATCAGGCTTTAACACCGCTAAACAATTAAGGTAGAAATATCCCATTCATAACTTAGAGGTAAGTATGTACAGTATTATGAAATATAAGGAATAAAGTCTATTGCCAGGAATGCTCTTTGCTATATTAAGCATAGTTATATAGAAAAATCAGCCAAGTCACATTAGACAGCCAGTAAAATAAGAAAAATAAGCTTGCCTGTTATTAATAACAAATATACTATACTGAAATGTATATCATATATATTAGTTCAGAGCATTTATTCTAAAATGCCCAAAAATGACCTGGTCCAAGGACAGCCAGGGCGATGATTGCCGGAACCATCTATTCTACACAGGAAGGGTTGGAGGGAACTTGTGAATGAGGTTTTTAAGTGTTAGGGGGCTTGAGCATCCAGCATGCATGTCAGATTGGGGTGAGCGGAGGCAGGTGGTTGAGATTCATTTTGAAAAGATAACATTCACGAATTTTTAAAATACAAGTTTAAAAAGTATGTAAAATATTTACAAATGTCGAGAGAAAATATAATTCCAATATATACTACGTATAATTAAACAACTTGTGCTTGAACTGTTCATAAGCTAAATTACAAAACTTGACCACTGTATAGATAATGTATCTGTAAACTAAAACCATAATACAGCCTGCCCAATTTAAGACTTTGTAGCCCCAGAGTATTTTAAAATAAATGTACATGCATTTACTGTATAATGTATCATCCTAACCAGAGTTTCCAATTCAAATATACATCTGCCATTAACACACCAATCACACCCAGTTCACAGGCTGCTACTTGGTTAATGCCATCATATGAACAAATGCTCATTATTAATTTTTATGGGACAGAGGTAAACCCATAGAGGTCATACAGTACCTTAAGAATTACTGTATTGTAGATGAATGCAATTAAGTTAGATGTCTTACTGCAAAATGGTCTTCCAAAGATGCAGGCCAGTGTGCTACACAGGCCTGCAACACTCACGATGCTACAACCCTGGTTTCTGTACATGCAATCATAAAGAATCTTCGTGTTTACCTGGTCGAGAGAACATACTCCCCAGTTAGGCATTTTTCTTCATTCTTAGGGAATTGGTTTATTTACATTAACCTAACCTAATTATCTGGATGAAGTGATGGTCTGACCCACTGCATACTAAATTTATGCCCATGGGGAAGTGAAAAGAATCCTTCCTCTGTAAGCCATGCATGTCATAAAAGGTGACTAAAAGGCCTGGAACAAGGGGCTAGTAGCCCCTTCTCTTGTATAAATTACTACATGCGAAAAAAGAAAAACTTGCATTTTTCTTTTTAGGTCACCCTGCCTTGAAGGGAGATGGCTGGTATGTTGGAAAAAAAAAATACACACAAACTTAAGCTAAGGGCCACACAGGAGTATTTCATCAATACTCTGGCTCAAGTAAATAGTAATATATAGTTTTTTTGCTGCACATAAGACTCAAACTCTCTTATCTGTCAAATAATCGGTCTGACTGGCATGGCCCAGCAGCTAAAGTAATGCCCAGATTCATTCAGCCACAATCTCCTCAATAGGGATCAAGTGATGGTGTGACCCCTTGTCAGTTACTTCCACCATCTGGGGATCATACTGCAATCTTTCATCAACTCCCAAGCACACCTGGCAATGCCAGGGAGACATAGACTAAAAGTATTACTTAGTACTAAGTAATACTAAGCACTACATTTTGAAGAATGAAAAACACATTTTTTGGGTTGGTTCAATGAACTATGTGAACAGCCTGTGAAATAGGTTCTAAAACACCAGAATGTACCTACACAAAAGTTGACAAACACCCAAGTACCATATTCACCTAGATGAACAGCAGCAGCAAATGTAGAGATATGTCAGTGTCTAACCTTGCCCAGGATGCCACCCACAACAGTCGACTAATGCTACAAGAACTTAAACACCTATTTACTGTCGCTACTCACTTAGCTCAGTTACCCCCATGCCTTTCAACTATATTGCTGTTGTATATCCACAAGAGCAGCTTTAAAAACAGTTTCACCATCATATTAATTCAATACCCACAAGCAGATTTTCAAGACAAGTGTAAGTTTGCTACCTACTGAAGAAATGTTTGCCTGCTCAGTAGGTTTCTGTAGTTGAAACAGAGAACTAAGTATTGACTTAGATGAGGTGATCAGTCCTGCAGCTGAAACAAATTTGATCAAAGCAATGGAGTTCAAGAGACCAAGGCTGAGGGACTGACCACCTGATATCTACATTACTACTAGTGTTGTCTCCTCTGTATTTAGACTGAAGAGGCAAACTGTATGCATAGTACAGAAATTGGGCAATATTTGAGACCAGGCAGCATTTTGGCATAACTGAGCAGTGCATACCTCCAACATCCTCATGACAAATCACAATTATCACACACCAATGATTCTACTCACCTCTACAAGAATCTCACCTTCTTTTCTTCCCATGACTATGTATATGTACGTATTTTACTGTTTTGTATGACTCGATTGAGTTGACAAATTGTGCAAGTGAGAACTTAGGTAAAAAGTATAGGAATGTTCTTCAGCAGATTCTGACTATTATATAGTATAAATTGTGCAACATTAGGTTTGGTTTTATATCCAAAATGATATTGTTACTGTTTAAGTGGAAAAAAAAAATACAGAACTAGCCTAGCAAAACCCACTTAACCCAACCTACCCTACCCTATTAACCTTACTCCACCATATGTAGATGCGTGCTTGTTTACACTCGGACAGGTGCATAAAACTACACAGAGATTCAGTAAGGCTACATGTCACCTGTTCACCAGTAGAAAATACTTTTAACCACTAAAACGGCGATTAATCAGCGTATATGGTAGGTAAACACATCTTGGTATATTCCCAGATTAAAAAGACAACTGTTCAAGGAACACCATTCTTCCTGTATGTAAATAATAATAACCAACAAATTTAGCTATAGGAAAGGCATGAATCACTTTTGTAAACTATAATGAGACTAAATAGAAATGAGGTACATGTACTAGCATGGGCAGCTTGGGAGGGTGGTTAATGGGGGTTTCAAGCCTATCGACTTTTTGGGGTTATCCTAGGAAATTTTCACTATTTATGATAACTATACTAATGTGTACCTGTGCCTAAATACACTTACTTAAAGGTTACACGTAACCTCAGACAAGAACACGTTTATCCTCAAAAATAAAAGGTATTAAACTAAACTCTCAGCGTATATACACAGAGAAATACACCTTTCGGTGTGTATATCCTGCAGTGGTTTGACAAGGAGTGGAAGGGTTGAGAGAGACAGAGAGAGGGGGGTAAGGGGGTGATAACTTATCCATGTAATAGAGCGAGGAGTGACAGCCAGGCTGCCTGCAACACCACTCTAGAAAACGGGAAGCTGGTGTATAACTCAGGCAGCAAGACTAACTAGTATACAAACAGAAATAAGCGAGCAGGTTTATTTAGGTACACGTACAGACACACAGATTATCATACACTGCAACGTATGTGTAAATTACCTAGGATAACCTCAAAAAAAAAAAGGTCAAGGTGACTTATTTCCACTGGGTCCTTAATACAAGTTTATCTAAACATCAGGCAGACATAAGTACAATTATCATATCTAGTATGATAATTGCGTCATCATACCTAGTATGATAATTGCGTCATCATACCTAGTATGATAATGGCATCATCAAACCTAGTATGATAATTGTATCATGCCTAGTATAATTGTATTACCATACCTACCATGATAACTGTATCATACCTAGTATGATAATGGCATCATCATACCTAGTATGATAATTGTATCATGCCTAGTATGATAATTGTATCATCATACCTAGTATGATAATGGCATCATCATACCTAGTATGATAATTGTATCACCATATCTAGTATAATTGTATCATGCCTAGTATGATAATTGTATCATCATACCTAGTATGATAATTGTATCACCATACCTAGTATGATAATTGTATCATGCCTAGTATAATTATATAACTAGTATAATTATAGTATCATACCTAGTATGGAAATTGTATTATCATTCCTAGTATGACTTCACAAACACTGCATTTTTAGTTTTTTTTTTTTCAAGCGTCAGAAGATATTGATCTCACTGGAATCATTAACTGGGATGGTTAGTAACCCATGCTAACCCACCAAACAACCAGCACACATCACCAGCACTGGTGACGAGGGATGGTTAGTAACCCATGCTAACCCACCAAACAACCAGCACACATCACCAGCACTGGTGACGAGGGATGGTTAGTAACCCATGCTAACCCACCAAACAACCAGCACACATCACCAGCACTGGTGACGAGGGATGGTTAGTAACCCATGCTAACCCACCAAACAACCAGCACACATCACCAGCACTCTGGTGACGAGGGATGGTTAGTAAACCATGCTAACCCACCAAACAACCAACACACATCACCAGCACTCTGGTGACGAGGGATGGTTAGTAACCCATGCTAACCCACCAAACAACCAGCACACATCACCAGCACTCTGGTGACGAGGGATGGTTAGTAACCCATACTAACCCACCAAACAACCAGCACACATCACCAGCACTCTGGTGACGAGGGATGGTTAGTAACCCATGCTAACCCACCAAACAACCAGCACACATCACCAGCACTCTGGTGACGAGGGATGGTTAGTAACCCATGCTAACCCACCAAACAACCAGCACACATCACCAGCACTCTGGTGACGAGGGATGGTTAGTAACCCATGCTAACCCACCAAACAACCAGCACACATCACCAGCACTCTGGTGACGAGGGATGGTTAGTAACCCATGCTAACCCACCAAACAACCAGCACACATCACCAGCACTCTGGTGACGAGGGATGGTTAGTAACCCATGCTAACCCACCAAACAACCAGCACACATCACCAGCACTCTGGTGACGAGGGATGGTTAGTAACCCATGCTAACCCACCAAACAACCAGCACACATCACCAGCACTCTGGTGACGAGGGATGGTTAGTAACCCATGCTAACCCACCAAACAACCAACACACATCACCAGCACTCTGGTGACGAGGGATGGTTTAGTAACCCATGCTAACCCACCAAACAACCAACACACATCACCAGCACTCTGGTGACGAGGGATGGTTAGTAACCCATGCTAACCCACCAAACAACCAGCACACATCACCAGCACTCTGGTGATGAGGGATGGTTAGTAACTCATGCTAACCCACCAAACAACCAGCACACATCACCAGCACTCTGGTGATGAGGGATGGTTAGTAACCCATGCTAACCCACCAAACAACCAGCACACATCACCAGCACTCTGGTGACGAGGGATGGTTAGTAACCCATGCTAACCCACCAAACAACCAGCACACATCACCAGCACTCTGGTGACGAGGGATGGTTAGTAACCCATGCTAACCCACCAAACAACCAGCACACATCACCAGCACTCTGGTGACAAGGGATGGTTAGTAACCCATGCTAACCCACCAAACAACCAGCACACATCACCAGCACTCTGGTGACGAGGGATGGTTAGTAACCCATGCTAACCCACCAAACAACCAGCACACATCACCAGCACTCTGGTGACGAGGGATGGTTAGTAACCCATGCTAACCCACCAAACAACCAGCACACATCACCAGCACTCTGGTGACAAGGGATGGTTAGTAACCCATGCTAACCCACCAAACAACCAGCACACATCACCAGCACTCTGGTGACGAGGGATGGTTAGTAACCCATGCTAACCCACCAAACAACCAACACACATTACCAGCACTCTGGTGACGAGGGATGGTTAGTAACCCATGCTAACCCACCAAACAACCAGCACACATCACCAGCACTCTGGTGACGAGGGTTATGAGGTTTCAGTTCGTCCCCAACCAAAGCCAAGTATATTGTTCCAGACACGGTATAGTGTCTTTTATTCTTCATAACCTAACAGAGCCACTGTCATCAGACTCCCGGGCTTATTTCCATAATAATCCTTTAATCCTGTCCTCCAGGATCCAATAACAGAACAGTTGTAGTGCTGACTCATCAAAACCAATTTCCATACATATATATATATATATATATATATATATATATATATATATATATATATATATATATATATATATATGTCGTGCCGAATATGTAAAACTGGTCAATTAGCAAGAACTCATTTAAAATTAAGTCCTTTCTAAAATTTTCTCTTATACGTTTAAAGATATATTTTTTCATTAATGTTAAAGTAAAAAAATTTAACTTTGCACCAAAAGAATCTTAGAAAACTTACCTAACCTTATTATAACAATTTATTTTAGCTTAACCCAACTATATATATTTTAGATTTGTTTACAATAATTTAATGCTAAACAAACACAGTGAAACATTTTTTTTTCGTTAGGTTCAGAATTATTTTGGCGAAATTGTTGCATACACAAATTTTCGCTTGTCCTATATGGCAAGATAAGCGTTGCTATTTAAGCCAAGATCGCAAGTTCTGCCTATTCCGCACGACATATATATATATATATATATATATATATATATATATATATATATATATATATATATATATATATATATATATATATATATTATATATATGCTCATTTATATGTGGCTACGTTGATCGAGTCACAGCTCCTGGTCCCTGTACTCACCTATGTTCTTGCAGGGATCGAGTCACAGCTCCTGGTCCCTGTATGTGTGTATGTGTGTATGTGTGTGTGTGTGTGTGTGTGTGTGTGTGTGTGTGTGTGTGTGTGTGTGTGTGTGTGTGTGTGTGTGTGTGTGTGTGTTTGTGTGTACTGCAATATACTGATTCGCTTGTACAGTAAACTAAAAACTACAAATTTGCATAATTGATGGATTTGCGAACAGTATGTAGAGAGGACCGTACAGGAATGAAGTTGCGGTAGGATAACACAAAGAATATAGAGAATTAACAGTCAGTAAATCATTCAATAAATAAAGTGTAAAAAAGGGGCAATGCGCTAACATCACGCGGTAAAATACGAGGAAAAAAGTGATGGTGGCAGGCACACGGACTAGCAATAATGACGGTGGGAGGTCAGTGAACAATAATGAGGATGGAAGGTCAGTGAACGATAATAAAGATGGGAGGTCAGTGAACAATAATAACAGTGGGAGGTCAGTGAACAATAATGGTGGTAGGTCTGTGAACAATAATGAAGGGAGGTCAGTGAACAATAATAAAGGTGAGAGGTCAGTGAACAATAATAAATGTGGGAGGTCAGTGAACAATAATGAAGGGAGGTCAGTGAATAATAATAAATGAGGGAGGTCTGTGAACAATAATGGAGGTAATTCAGTGAACAATAATAAAGGTGAGAGGTCAGTGAACAATAATGGAGGAGGGAGGTCAGTGAACAATAAAAAAAATTAGGTGGGTGGACGATAATAAAGAGGATGTCAGTAAAGACTGACAAAGATTTAGGGAGGGAGGGGATAACATGTTAACATATCATACTCACAGGGCCATGCACCAGCCCACAATGATCACCAGGTTGTAGAGGCAGCGGCGCCACACGGCCAAAAGCACAGAGAGTGAGGCACATCATGTTAGTATCCCGACCCATCAACATACAACACACAGACACATCAACAGTCAAACCACATTAACTCTAGCTCTGCCAATTTGTCCTGTTTAAAACTGCAATATATATTTTTTCTTAGTTCGGGGAAAATTTTCCTTTATTAGAAAAAGGGGAAAATAGGCATTTTAAGTAATATGAAAAATAAATAAAGAACCGTCTATAGATTGTACTGATTGTTCCACTCTTAAATATATATCAGAAATAATATATAAAAAATTATTAGGCTTTATACGTATCTTAGATATTTGAAGTTACTGAGGCAGAAACGGTATAAAGATTTTTATGTACTTAAAGGTTACATTAACATGGTTTGACTGACTCAATCATTTCTCCATTTCTACCTTTGTAAAGAAACCAGAAAAGTGGAATGAAGAGGACAAGTTTGATCCACGTAGCTTCAGGAGGTTTGCAGCACAGCTAATCTATGAACACTTTTCTCTGCTAACATATACACAAAATACATAGCATTTTAGCAACATGGAAATACACACACATACATAACTGCCAGTATTATATGTTCACACAACCTCTGAAAGTCAGTTTATCTCGTAAAGCTCTCAAAAGATCTTCAAAATAATTTATTTGCTATTATGGAACGAGTGTTCCAATGTAATTTGTTAAATGTTAAGGATTTTATTAAAACACAAACGACCTTAAAGTGTAAATGTATTAAATAATTTAAGAGATAAAAGTAGTTTATTTCATTTACAGTACATGTAAAAAAAATGAGAGAAATTTGTATTGTGAAATAGTGTAAAGTAACTTGTATCTATGGCTTGTTAAGACTTTAAAAAAGTAAAAAAAAACTTCTATTTCTATAAACGATGTGTGGATTTGATTTCCAAAATAATTTTACCAAGTTAACTTTAATACTGTATTGATCAGAGTTAATACTCTTGATACATCTTCAAAATTTCGATATAATAGCCTATTGCTGAAGATCTTTTAGGAATATGAAGATACATCAAGCAAGTTGTTACTTAAGACACAATGGCAAAGCATTATTTTAGGAACACGGCACTGTACGTACCTGGCTTTTTTTTCTCTTTTTCTTTTTCTTTTTCTTTATCTTTATCCTTCTCCTTATCCTTCTCTTTCTCCTTTTCTTTCTCCTTCTCTTTCTCTGGAACCTTGCCATCCTTCCCTCTGGCAGCGTTGGCTACCCACATATTGATGACACCCTCAGTTTTTTTGAGGATACTTGTGGCTTGGTCGTAATCAATACCAACCATTTCTTCCTTGTTGACGCACAAGATCATGTCACCTACTAGCAGTCCAGCCTGAAATATTAACACCAATTATATATCTTCACTACATATGCTGACTCTAAGCAACACTGCATACATCCACTCTTATATTTCACATATCTATTAAGTAACACACCATATATTCGCTCTAATTAACACTATATACACACACTTTAAAACACATTATACAATCACATATGTATATCCATCGTTAAGATAAAGAGAAACTTGGGTAATAAATTACTATGAAATTTCAAGTCCTGTACTCACTATCAACGAGTATTAACTACTGTACACTGTCGGAATATCCATGCATCCGACTCATTTGCGAAGCGGGTTGAAAGGCCAGACTTCTGCTCACTTTCCATTCCTGCAAACTATTTCTCAGGCCCATTTGACTCATTGACCAGGCTACAGAAACAGAATGTCTTAAAATAGAGCTATGGCCTCTTGGCCTCCTTCCACTGACGGCCCATAGTCTTAAGTTGCTGGAGAACAAACACGGGAATACCACAACGGAAATCGTGGACCTCTGTGAACGCAATTTTAGTCTCCAAGATCAAATGTTCTAACCCTTGTATGTTGGCTTAACCAAGCTGCAAAGTTCTGACGGAAAGTAAGTGAAAGTATGATCGACAGGATCGGGACATCGTAGAACCTTAATTTCCCTGAACTGTAAGCTACGAGGAGAAAAAATCGCCACAAATTCTGCTGTCCTACTAGACTCCAAGGGTCAATACAATACCCTCATTAGACTGATAACTCAGTTGAGGCTCATGGTAGCATCGATTCACAACTAAAGAACCAGGATTCGACCATGTGACAGGTAGAGGGGTTGAGAATTTAAGCATTCCACTGTTGAAACTTAATTATAACACTGTAAGAAAGATTGTCAATGGACAGCAAGCATGAAAAACTTGAAATATCTGAAAAAATACTGAAGGTGATGGGGTAAATTCAGATAAGAATGCTTCCTTACCTCAGCAGCTACTGATCCTTCCTGTAGGTCGGAGATGAAAATACCGTTGCCGTATTCTGCATGTTTACCCTCGATGATCATGATGCCCAGCCCAGTATGGCCCTGCGGAAAGAAAACAACACCTGGAATGCCAGACGAAGCAGTGGGAACAGCTTGTACCTTTATTTATGAAGGTCTTCCACACCCACATGATTACACATAGTACAATACTTTTGTTTCATGGCTGTAAAAGAAAAATTAATTTACGTAATAAATACATGCCTGGGGGATGCAATTCCAGCTGTTAGAATGAGACTTTTTTTTTTAACAAGTGCTGTAATAGAATGAAAGATATGAGAGAGAGACGAAGTATCAATGCATGCTTAATTTTTTACACAACTTCGTAGATACATTTTCCTTACGACATGAAATATGCACAGACAACTTTGTGTGTAACATACACACACACACACGTGTATATATATATATATATATAATATATATATATATATATATATATATATATATATATATATATATATAAAATATATAACACACATGAGATTTGTTACTCATTTCTGCAACTTTGCAAGCCCCGTGATTACAAATTGCAACATGAAAGGTTAGAGCTATTATTCAACTCCCCTGATTTGTTTTGCCATATATATATAAAATATATATATATATTATAATATATATATTATTATATATATAAGCATGATTGCAAATATTAAAAAAAAAAAAGTGAACAAAAAAACAGGAAAAACCTGACCGTTGTCATTTGTTACTAACATCTTCGATTATTTTTAATTTTTATTAAATAAAAGGGGGAAGCCTAAACCCAGGGGATTATACGGGCCCCTGGGGGGGGGATGGGGGAAGGCATTCGGTTTAATTCGGGAATGGGCACAGATCCAAATTTCCCCTAAATCAAGACCCCCCACCAACATAAAGGGAACCTTCCCTTTAGGGGTACACATCTTCGAAAATAGAAGGAAGGTAAGAGAAAAAACTTTTCGGCGTAAGATAGCCAAGTGTAAATTTATGTAAGCATTATAAAAAATGGGTGCGATTCGGTGCAAGTGGGTTTTCACTGAGTAAATGTGGCCCAAAGGAAAATGAGGAAGGGAGAGCTCAGGGAAAAAGGAAGATGGGGAGTAATGAAGGTTTACGATAGTGACTGTGGAAGAATAAAATTGAAACGTCACCTAAGTTTAAATTTGTAGAGATCACAAGCCGGGGAAAACGAGAACCTTAACATACAGGAACGGGGAAAACCCAACGGGCTTCGTGACACTACAGTTTTGTGGATTCAGGGATGGTCGGGGACTTAAAGCACAATCAACAGTCACTCCTGCCTTCCGCTGTTATTTAAAAGTGGCGGGGGCCTCTAAACTGCCCCCTTTTAAAACCCTTTCCTTCCGCAAATAAACGGGGTGAAGTAGTAAGGGGAAAGGGGGAAAAAAAAAGTCACATTAACCATAAATAAAGTTATGGGAAACCTCACCATTCATTCATTAATCAGTCTGAAGGGATTGTCATTAAAATAAAAAATGAAGGAAAAATGAAGTAAAAAGACGCACGTCTGCCTCAATAATGAACAAAGGAAGCCTAAAGGGCACGGATTTATGAAATAAAATTGAAAATAACCACTGACAACCCCATAAATTAAGACAAATGCTTTCCGCCCACTTGCTACAAAGTAAAGAAAAAACCCCCAAAAACACACACCACCACCACACACACACACACACACACACACACACACACGTTGTGTGGAAAGTTCCCACACTTGCAACTTCAGAAATTAAAATTTAAAAACACAATTTTGTAGAAATTCTTGGGGAAAAATGCAAAACATAAATGTAGGTTTTAACACCAAAAGGGAAAAATAATTTTCAAGATAGAAAAAGTTAATTAAGGGGTACAGTTTTAACAAAAAAGAATTTTAATGTTGGGGGTGAGTTACTGAAGACTTTTCCTCACGACTTAAACCCAGTACCAGTTTTTTTGTAAACCTTTAATATTTCTCAATTTCTATATAACCTGCTGTGGCTCCACGCTCAAAATAAAAAGGGAGCACTGCAGGGGGCCCCCCTGGCCCATGATAACTTACGCTGCTTTGCCCCACAGGGTAACCCAAAGTTGAATATTCGTCTGCATCCGAGAAAGTATTCCCGTCTAGTCTTTTCCCCTCCCTTTTTTTGCTCACAGTTTTGACCTACAGGATTGAATTCCCGCAGCTACTTTCTTGACCCTATCTGAGACGTGGTCAAGTCTTTGGGGCCCCTTGTCCCCCTCCGGGTGCTATTTTCCCGTTCATTTTACTCACCTATGAACAAGTATTGAATTCAATTTCCTCTGGAAGTCATTTACTACAGGAACAGCAGGATCGCAAACTCAGCTCTGGGGAACACCGCTCACCACCAGTCCCCACACCTCTGTGTGTGTACTCACCTATTTGTAGTTGGAGGAGTCGAAACACACCTCCTGGCCCCGCCTCTTCGTTGGTCGCTACTAGGTCCACTCTCTGCTCCAAGAGCTTTATCATACCTCTTCTTCCTATGGATCCTGCCTCCACTACATCACTCTCCAGATTGTTCCACTTCCTGACAATTCTATGACTGAAGAAATACTTCCTAACATCCCTGTGACTCATCTAAGTTTTCAACTTTCATCTGTGACCCCTTGTTGCTGTGTCACATCTCTGAAATATTCTGTTCCTCTGCGCGCGCGCGCGCGTGCGTGCGTGTGTATGTGTGTTAGTTACCATTTTGTCCTAGGCACATGCCGATTAGACACTAGGCCTGTTGTATATGAGTACGTGTGTGTGTGTGTGTGTGTGTGTGTGTGTGTGTGTGTGTGTGTGTTTGTGTGTGTGTGTGTGTGTGTGTGTGTGTGTGTGTGTGTGTGTTTGTGTGTGTGTGTGTGTGGTGTGTGTGTGTGTGTGTGTTTGTTTGTGTGTGTGTGTGTGTGTGTGTGTGTGTGTGTGTGTGTGTGTGTGTGGGGTGGTGTGTGTGTTTGTGTGTGTGTGTGTTTGTGTGTGTGTGTGTGTGTGTGTGTGTGTGTGTGTGTGTGTGTGTGTGTGTGTGTGTGTTTGTGTGTGTGTGTGTGTGTGTGTGGGGTGTGGGGTGTTTGTGGTGTGTGTGTGTGTTGTGTTGGTGTGTGTGTGTGTGTGTGTGTGTGTGTGTGTGTGTGTTTTGTGTGTGTGTGGTGTGTGTGTGTGTGTGTGTGTGTGTGTGTTTTGTGTGTGTGTATGTTTGTGTGTGTGTGTGTGTGTGTGTGTGTGTGTGTGTGTGTGTGTGTGTGTGTGTGTGTGTGTGTGTGTGTGTGTGTTTGTGTGTGTGTGTGTGTGTGTTTTGTGTGTGTGTTTGTGGTGTGTGTGTGTGTGTGTGTTGTGTGTGTGTGTGTGTGTGTGTGTGTGTGTGTGTGTACTCACCTAATTGTACTCACCTAATTGTGGTTGCAGGGGTCGAGACTCAGCTCCTGGCCCCGCCTCTTTCACTGATCGCTACTGGATCCTCTCTCTCTCTGCTTCCTGAGCTTTGTCATACCTCTTCTTAAAACTATGTATGGTTCCTTTGCCTCCACTACTTCACTTGCTAGGCTATTCCACTTGCGACAACTCTAGACTGAAGAAATACTTCCTAACGTCCCTGTGACTCGTCTGAGTCTCGCTCCAGTTGTGACCCATTGTCCCTGTGTCCCCTCTCTGGAACATCCTATCCCCTGTCCACCTTGTCTATTCCCCGCAGTTTTCTTGTATGCGTTATCATGTCTCTCCTGCCCCTTTCTGTCCTCCAGTGTCGTCAGTCCGATTTCCCTTAACCTTTCCTCGTACGACATTCCCTTGACTCTGGACTAGCCTTGTTGCAAACCTTTGTACTTTCTCTAACTTCTTGACGTGCTTGACCAGGTGGGGGTTTCCAGACTGGTGCTCCCATACTCCAGTATGGGCCTAACATACACAGTGTACAGTGTCTTGAACGATTCCTTATTAAGGTATCAGAACGCTATTCTCAGGTTTGCCAGGCCCCGTATGCTGCAGCGGTTATTTGGTTGATGTGTGCCCCGGTGATGTCTCGGTGTTATGGTCACCCCAAGGTCTTTCTCCCTGAGTGAGGTCTGTAGTCTTTGTCCACCTAGCCTATACTCTGTCTGCGGTCTTCTTGCCCCCCCCCCAATCTTCATGACTTTGCATTTGGCTGGATTGAATTCGAGAAGCCAGTTACTGGACCACATTCCAGCCTCTCCAGGTCTTTTTGCAGTCCTGCCTCATCCTCGTCCGATTTAATTCTTCTTATAAACTTCACGTCATCTGCGAACAGGACACTTCAGAGTCTATTCCTTCCATAAAGTCGTTCACATAATAAAAAAATAGCACTGGTCCTAGAACTGACCCCTGTGGGACCCCGCTCGTAACAGGCGCCCACTGTGATACCTCTTCACGTACCATGACTCTTGCTGCCTCCCTGTCAGGTATTCCCTTATCCATTGCAGTGCCCTTCCTTTTACGTGTGCCTGATCCTCCAGTTTCTGCACTAATCTCTTGTGGGGAACTGTGTCAAAGGCCTTCCTGCATCTGGGAAAACGCAATCTACCCAACCCTCTCTCTCATTTCTTACTTCGGGTTACCTTTGTCATAAAACTCCGGGAGGTTTGTGATACAAGATTTGCCTTCCATGAACCCATGCTGGTTTTCATTTATAATCTCGTTCCTTTCCAGGTGTTCGACCACTCTCCTCCTGATAATCTTCTCCATGACTTTGCACACATCATGTCAGAGACACAGGTCTGTAGTTTAGTGCCTCGTTTCTGTTTCCTTTCTTAAATATGGGGACTACATTAGCTGTTTTTTCCATTTCTAAAGGTAGTTGCCCAGTTTCAAGGGATGTGTTGAAGATTGGGGTTAGAGGCACACACAGCATCTCTGCTCCTTCTCTAGGACCCATGGGGAGATGTTGTCCGGTCCCATCGCCTTTGAGGTGTCAAGGTCACTTAAGAGCTTCTTCACCTCCTCCTCAGTTGTTCGTATGTCATCCAACACTTGTTGTATATTCCCTCTTGATGTTCCCTTCTGTTCTGTCTTCCCACGCCCTTCCTGTCTCTACTGTGTGTGTGTGTGTGTGTGTGTGTTTGTGTTTTGTGTGTGTATGTATGTTTGTGTGTGTGGTGTGGTGTGTGTGTGTGTTGTGTGTGTGTGTGTGTGTGTGTGTGTATGTGTTTTGTGTGTGTGTGTGTGTGTGTGTGTTTGTGTGTGTGTATTTTTGTGGTGTGTGTGTGTGTGTGTGTGTGTGTTGTGTGTGTGGTGTGTGGTGTGTGTGTGTGTGTTTGTGTGTGCGTGTGTGTGTGCGCGTGTGTGTGCGTGTGTGTGTGTGTGTGTGTGTGTGTGTGTGTGTGTGTGTGTGTGGTGTGTGTGTGTGTGTGTGTGTGTGTGTGTGTGTGTGTGACTCACACCTACCCAGGTTGTTTAGGCTGTGCTCTATTCAAAAGAAGAGTCCAAACTCACTCACTCACCCTCTCTCACTTTCTCTCTCTCCCACCAACTTTT
>NC_069487.1:6316587-6374622 GCF_026875155.1 Cherax quadricarinatus
ACAACACAACACACCTGTGTTGCTCTCTCTCTCAGGTACCAACAACACAACACACGTGTGTTGCTCTCTCTCTCTCTCAGGTACCAACAACACAACACACCTGTGTTGCTCTCTCTCTCTCTCTCAGGTACCAACAACACAACACACCTGTGTTGCTCTCTCTCTCAGGCACCAACAACACAACACACATGTGTTGCTCTCTCTCTCTCTCAGGTACCAACAACACAACACACATGTGTTGCTCTCTCTCTCTCTCAGGCACCAACAACACAACACACATGTGTTGCTCTCTCTCTCAGGTACCAACAACACAACACACGTGTGTTGCTCTCTCTCTCTCTCAGGCACCAACAACACAACACACCTGTGTGTTGCTCTCTCTCTCTCTCAGGCACCAACAACACAACACACATGTGTTGCTCTCTCTCTCTCTCAGGTACCAACAACACAACACACATGTGTTGCTCTCTCTCTCAGGTACCAACAACACAACACACGTGTGTTGCTCTCTCTCTCAGGCACCAACAACACAACACACATGTGTTGCTCTCTCTCTCTCTCAGGTACCAACAACACAACACACATGTGTTGCTCTCTCTCTCTCTCAGGCACCAACAACACAACACACATGTGTTGCTCTCTCTCTCTCTCAGGTACCAACAACACAACACACATGTGTTGCTCTCTCTCTCAGGCACCAACAACACAACACACATGTGTTGCTCTCTCTCTCTCTCAGGTACCAACAACACAACACACATGTGTTGCTCTCTCTCTCTTCAGGCACCAACACACAAACACACATGTGTTGCTCTCTCTCTCTCTCAGGCACCAACAACACAACACACCTGTGTTGCTCTCTCTCTCTCTCAGGTACCAACAACACAACAGACATGTGTTGCTCTCTCTCTCTCTCAGGTACCAACAACACAACACACGTGTGTTGCTCTCTCTCTCTCAGGTACCAACAACACAACACACCTGTGTGTTGCTCTCTCTCTCTCTCAGGTACCAACAACACAACACACCTGTGTTGCTCTCTCTCTCTCTCAGGCGCCAACAACACAACACACGTGTGTTGCTCTCTCTCTCTCTCAGGTACCAACAACACAACACACATGTGTTGCTCTCTCTCTCAGGCACCAACAACACAACACACCTGTGTTGCTCTCTCTCTCTCTCTCTCAGGCGCCAACAACACAACACACCTGTGTTGCTCTCTCTCTCTCTCAGGCGCCAACAACACAACACACCTGTGTTGCTCTCTCTCTCTCTCTCTCTCAGGCGCCAACAACACAACACACCTGTGTGTTGCTCTCTCTCTCTCTCAGGCGCCAACAACACAACACACCTGTGTTGCTCTCTCTCTCTCTCTCTCAGGCGCCAACAACACAACACACCTGTGTTGCTCTCTCTCTCTCTCAGGCGCCAACAACACAACACACCTGTGTTGCTCTCTCTCTCTCTCTCAGGCGCCAACAACACAACACACCTGTGTGTTGCTCTCTCTCTCTCTCAGGTACCAACAACACAACACACATGTGTTGCTCTCTCTCTCTCTCAGGTACCAACAACACAACACACCTGTGTGTTGCTCTCTCTCTCTCTCAGGTACCAACAACACAACACACCTGTGTTGCTCTCTCTCTCTCTCAGGTACCAACAACACAACACACCTGTGTTGCTCTCTCTCTCAGGTACCAACAACACAACACACCTGTGTTGCTCTCTCTCTCTCTCAGGCGCCAACAACACAACACACCTGTGTGTTGCTCTCTCTCTCAGGCACCAACAACACAACACACCTGTGTTGCTCTCTTTCTCTCTCAGGTACCAACAACACAACACACCTGTGTTGCTCTCTCTCTCTCAGGCACCAACAACACAACACACCTGTGTTGCTCTCTCTCTCTCAGGTACCAACAACACAACACACCTGTGTTGCTCTCTCTCTCTCTCAGGCACCAACAACACAACACACCTGTGTTGCTCTCTCTCTCTCTCTCAGGTACCAACAACACAACTACCTGTGTTGCTCTCTCTCTCTCTCTCAGGCACCAACAACACAACACACCTGTGTTGCTCTCTCTCTCTCTCTCTCAGGCACCAACAACACAACACACCTGTGTTGCTCTCTCTCTCTCTCTCTCTCTCAGGCACCAACAACACAACACACCTGTGTTGCTCTCTCTCTCTCAGGCACCAACAACACAACACACCTGTGTTGCTCTCTCTCTCTCTCTCAGGCACCAACAACACAACACACCTGTGTTGCTCTCTCTCTCTCAGGTACCAACAACACAACACACCTGTGTGTTGCTCTCTCTCTCAGGTACCAACAACACAACACACCTGTGTTGCTCTCTCTCTCTCTCTCAGGCACCAACAACACAACACACCTGTGTTGCTCTCTCTCTCTCTCTCTCTCTCTCTCAGGCACCAACAACACAACACACCTGTGTTGCTCTCTCTCTCTCAGGCACCAACAACACAACACACCTGTGTTGCTCTCTCTCTCTCTCTCAGGCACCAACAACACAACACACCTGTGTTGCTCTCTCTCTCTCAGGTACCAACAACACAACACACCTGTGTGTTGCTCTCTCTCTCAGGTACCAACAACACAACACACCTGTGTGTTGCTCTCTCTCTCAGGTACCAACAACACAACACACCTGTGTGTTGCTCTCTCTCTCAGGTACCAACAACACAACACACCTGTGTGTTGCTCTCTCTCTCAGGCACCAACAACACAACACACCTGTGTTGCTCTCTCTCTCTCTCTCAGGTACCAACAACACAACACACCTGTGTGTTGCTCTCTCTCTCAGGTACCAACAACACAACACACCTGTGTGTTGCTCTCTCTCAGGCACCAACAACACAACACACCTGTGTTGCTCTCTCTCTCTCTCTCTCAGGCACCAACAACACAACACACCTGTGTGTTGCTCTCTCTCTCAGGTATCAACAACACAACACACCTGTGTGTTGCTCTCTCTCTCTCAGGCACCAACAACACAACACACCTGTGTTGCTCTCTCTCTCTCTCTCAGGTACCAACAACACAACACACGTGTGTGTTGCTCTCTCTCTCAGGTACCAACAACACAACACACCTGTGTGTTGCTCTCTCTCTCAGGTACCAACAACACAACACACCTGTGTGTTGCTCTCTCTCTCTCTCAGGTACCAACAACACAACACACCTGTGTGTTGCTCTCTCTCTCAGGCACCAACACAACACAACACACCTGTGTGTTGCTCTCTCTCTCAGGCACCAACAACACAACACACCTGTGTTGCTCTCTCTCTCTCTCTCTCTCAGGTACCAACAACACAACACACCTGTGTTACTCTCTCTCTCTCTCTCAGGCACCAACAACACAACACACCTGTGTTGCTCTCTCTCTCTCAGGTACCAACAACACAACACACCTGTGTTGCTCTCTCTCTCTCAGGTACCAACAACACAACACACCTGTGTTGCTCTCTCTCTCTCTCAGGCACCAACAACACAACACACCTGTGTTGCTCTCTCTCTCTCTCAGGTACCAACAACACAACACACCTGTGTTGCTCTCTCTCTCTCTCAGGCACCAACAACAGAACACACCTGTGTTGCTCTCTCTCTCAGGTACCAACAACACAACACACCTGTGTTGCTCTCTCTCTCTCAGGCACCAACAACACAACACACCTGTGTGTTGCTCTCTCTCTCTCTCAGGTACCAACAACACAACACACCTGTGTTGCTCTCTCTCTCTCTCAGGCACCAACAACACAACACACCTGTGTTGCTCTCTCTCTCTCAGGTACCAACAACACAACACACCTGTGTTGCTCTCTCTCTCTCTCAAGTACCAACAACACAACACACCTGTGTTGCTCTCTCTCTCTCAGGTACCAACAACACAACACACCTGTGTTGCTCTCTCTCTCTCTCAGGCGCCAACAACACAACACACCTGTGTGTTGCTCTCTCTCTCTCAGGTACCAACAACACAACACACCTGTGTTGCTCTCTCTCTCTCTCAAGTACCAACAACACAACACACCTGTGTTGCTCTCTCTCTCTCAGGTACCAACAACACAACACACCTGTGTTGCTCTCTCTCTCTCAGGTACCAACAACACAACACACCTGTGTTGCTCTCTCTCTCTCAGGTACAACAACACAACACACCTGTGTTTGCTCTCTCTCTCTCTCAGGTACCAACAACACAAACACACCTGTGTTGCTCTCTCTCTCTCAGGCACCAACAACACAACACACCTGTGTTGCTCTCTCTCTCTCAGGTACCAACAACACAACACACCTGTGTTGCTCTCTCTCTCTCTCAGGTACCAACAACACAACACACCTGTGTTGCTCTCTCTCTCTCTCAGGTACCAACAACACAACACACCTGTGTTGCTCTCTCTCTCAGGTACTAACAACACAACACACCTGTGTTGCTCTCTCTCTCTCTCAGGTACCAACAACACAACACACCTGTGTTGCTCTCTCTCTCTCAGGTACCAACAACACAACACACCTGTGTTGCTCTCTCTCTCTCTCAGGTACCAACAACACAACACACCTGTGTTGCTCTCTCTCTCTCAGGTACCTACAACACAACACACCTGTGTTGCTCTCTCTCTCTCTCTCAGGCACCAACAACACAACACACCTGTGTTGCTCTCTCTCTCTCAGGTACCAACAACACAACACACCTGTGTTGCTCTCTCTCTCAGGTACCAACAACACAACACACCTGTGTTGCTCTCTCTCTCTCTCAGGCACCAACAACACAACACACCTGTGTGTTTCTCTCTCTCTCTCTCAGGTACCAACAACACAACACACCTGTGTTGCTCTCTCTCTCTCTCAGGTACCAACAACACAACACACCTGTGTTGCTCTCTCTCTCAGGCACCAACAACACAACACACCTGTGTTGCTCTCTCTCTCTCTCAGGCACCAACAACACAACACACCTGTGTTGCTCTCTCTCTCTCTCTCAGGTACCAACAACACAACACACCTGTGTTGCTCTCTCTCTCTCAGGTACCAACAACACAACACACCTGTGTTGCTCTCTCTCTCAGGTACCAACAACACAACACACCTGTGTTGCTCTCTCTCTCTCAGGTACCAACAACACAACACACCTGTGTTGCTCTCTCTCTCAGGTACCAACAACACAACACACCTGTGTGCTCTCTCTCTCTCAGGTACCAACAACACAACACACCTGTGTTGCTCTCTCTCTCTCAGGCACCAACAACACAACACACCTGTGTTGCTCTCTCTCTCTCTCTCAGGTACCAACAACACAACACACCTGTGTGTTGCTCTCTCTCTCAGGTACCAACAACACAACACACCTGTGTTGCTCTCTCTCTCTCTCTCAGGTACCAACAACACAACACACCTGTGTTGCTCTCTCTCTCTCTCTCAGGTACCAACAACACAACACACCTGTGTTGCTCTCTCTCTCTCTCTCAGGTACCAACAACACAACACACCTGTGTTGCTCTCTCTCTCTCTCTCAGGTACCAACAACACAACACACCTGTGTTGCTCTCTCTCTCTCTCAGGCACCAACAACACAACACACCTGTGTGTTGCTCTCTCTCTCAGGCACCAACAACACAACACACCTGTGTTGCTCTCTCTCTCTCTCAGGCACCAACAACACAACACACCTGTGTTGCTCTCTCTCTCTCTCAGGCACCAACAACACAACACACCTGTGTTGCTCTCTCTCTCTCTCTCAGGCACCAACAACACAACACACCTGTGTTGCTCTCTCTCTCTCTCAGGCACCCAACAACACAACACACCTGTGGTTGCTCTCTCTCTCTCTCAGGCACCAACAACACAACACACCTGTGTTGCTCTCTCTCTCTCTCAGGCACCAACAACACAACACACCTGTGTTGCTCTCTCTCTCTCTCTCAGGCACCAACAACACAACACACCTGTGTTGCTCTCTCTCTCTCTCTCAGGCACCAACAACACAACACACCTGTGTTGCTCTCTCTCTCTCTCTCAGGCACCAACAACACAACACACCTGTGTTGCTCTCTCTCTCTCTCTCAGGCACCAACAACACAACACACCTGTGTTGCTCTTCTCTCTCTCTCAGGCACCAACAACACAAACACACCTGTGTTGCTCTCTCTCTCTCTCAGGTACCAACAACACAACACACCTGTGTGTTGCTCTCTCTCTCAGGTACCAACAACACAACACACCTGTGTTGCTCTCTCTCTCTCTCTCAGGCACCAACAACACAACACACCTGTGTTGCTCTCTCTCTCTCTCTCAGGCACCAACAACACAACACACCTGTGTTGCTCTCTCTCTCTCTCAGGTACCAACAACACAACACACCTGTGTGTTGCTCTCTCTCTCAGGTACCAACAACACAACACACCTGTGTTGCTCTCTCTCTCTCTCTCAGGCACCAACAACACACACTATAATGATTTCATATTATTATTATTATTATTATTATTATTATTATTATTATTATTATTATATGGCCGAGTTCCTTCTTTAGATATCGTGGTAAATGTTGTTTGTATTCAAGAAAGAGAGATTAGATAGAAGGAGAGGAGTCAATAATAGTAATCGATATTAATGCTAAATCCATAATGAACAAAAGCCCTAACACAAGCAACACTATGCAATGTGTTTAACATCATATACTACCACCAGCACCACCATCACACACGACTACTAGCATCATCACATACCATCATATACCACCACCACCACCATCACATACCACTACTAGCATCATCACATACCTCCATCACATACCACCACCAGCACCACCATCACATACCACCACCAGCACCACCATCACATACCACCACCAGCACCACCATCATACATCACCAGCACAACCACCAGCACCAAACACCACACACACCGCCAGCACCACCATTATACACCACCACCACACACCCTCAGCATAACACCAGTACCACCATTATATAGCACCACAAACCACACCACCAGCACCACACAATCCGTATACACTACATCACTATATACATCATAATTTAGGTCAGCAGTCTTCCCTGGCCAGAGCAACACTTGCCTTCAGGGAGAGAGTCGTGAGAAGCCAGCCAGAGTGGCTAAGGTGATTTACCTATGAAGTATGAGAAAGGAAAAGGAAAGCTGGAGAGGATGGAGAGATGGAACAAAGATGACGGAGGGAAGGAAGAAGGAAAAGAGGAAGGAAGAGAGGGGCAGGGTAGGAAGAGAGGGGGAGGGAAGGAAGAGAGGGAGAGGGAAGAGAGGAAAAAGGAGGGGTGGTAGTGGAGGAAAAAGAGAGGAAGGCAGAAATAGGAGGGGGGGATGTGAAGGAAAGAGGAAAAAGAATGGGAGGGAAGGATAAAAAAATAATGAAGAGAGAAGGAGGAATGGAGAGAGTGCTGGTAGACTATAAGACTCATATTTCCTAAATATTAAAAAGATTTTAACCTTTACTGATAGAAAAAGAGGAATGTCTATAAGGGATGATAATTTACTGTTTACAAAATAAAGAATCTGTAAAGTATAACTCGAGGACCAAGAGCTAGAGCCTCAATGAATTAGGAAACTGCCTCTATGTGGCACCAAGAGCTACAGCTCATCCTGCACCAGCTCTCTACTCCACACTTCCCCTGGACTGAAAGTTCCGTGACCCTGCCTGTCACCCTGCAGACCCAGGTGGTGGTGAGCACTTGGATGGGTGACCATGGGTTATCAACAGTGTTACTTGTGTGGTGCACTTAGATCATCTTAAGTACTTTATAGTAAACGTCTCTTCTAGCCGTGACGTCACGAGATCCCTCGCACGTGAGCCAGAGGCTCGGCGCTCACTGTTTCCTCGCTAGGCATGGCTGACTGGACAAGGCAGGCCTGGACTTCCCTCAAGATTCTCTTAATTATACACCTCCAAAACATCCAACGTGTATATTTCTTACTCCAAATATCTCCTGACGAACCCCCACGCCTGGAAGTCAGCAGGTGCTGACATCCAGGTGGTGGCAAGTACATGGATGGGTGAGCAGGGGGGTGCAGGAGCCCACACCTAAGTGGTGGCGAGCACTTGGATGGGTGCTCATGGGTGACCAGGTGCTGTCAACTCATCTCCCTGACTCCAACCTAGAAGCCAGACCTCCCTCATCCAAACCTCAATATGCAAGCTCAAAGACATTTACCTTCTACTGGAGAGTGGGGGGGAGGTTATAATGGGAAGTGATGATATGGCTATAAAAGTTATGATATGGAAGGGGGAGGGAGAGAGAGATGGATAGCGATGGGTATAGTATATGGTGACGGAAGTAGGTGGTGGTGGTCCTGGTGATGGTGGTTGCGATGGTGGTGGTAATGGTGGTAGTTATGATGGTGGTGAAGGTTACATAGAGGTACCAGACAGGACCAATCAGTAGCGATACATTACCGAGGCTGTCGACTGACAGTCGTTCTGAGAGCTGCTGAAATACTGCGTCAACCATCCATAAAAAAAATCCATGGAGAATTTCCTAGAATTTAAAAAACACTAAACCTTCGGTTTCACACACACACACACACCACACACACACACACACACACACACACACACACACACACACACACACACTTTTTTAAGAAGATACGAAAAGTGTGAGAGCAAAACTTCTTTCACACAAGTAATTGCAACTTCAAAAAGGCATTTCCAGTAAAAATGAAATTACATCAGAGGCGGGGAGGGGGGAGGGGGAGGGGGAGGGGGGGGGAGGTGAATAAAAAAAAAGGTGACCAAGTTTCGTCAGATCTTTGCACCTTTTGGCAAAATTGGAAAGTGCAAACTGATCGGAAATTCTGAATGGGGGGGGGGGAGGTGGAGGGGAAAAAAGAGGGGCATAGAGGACGCAAGTAGACAAAAGATAGGGGATAGAAATCAAGTGGAAAAAAATAAATCATCCACAATACCGCGGGTGGAACACGAATTAACTGTGTGGAGTGGAATCCCCGGGCGACATTTCGCCCCGTTCTCGACCAGGACGGATTCAGGATTGATGGAAACGTCACCTGTATCCTCTTCGAACTATGGCTTAACTACGAAAAGAATACAACGTGGGTATGACGTAACAGATGTTTTAAAGTGAATAAGATACTTAAAAGACGACGTTTTTTAAGACGGAAAAAAGATGTTTTAGAATAAGACGTAAAAAAATTTTACAGTAAGACGTAAAAAAGACGTTCTGAAATAAGACGTAAAAAAAGACATTTTAGAGTTAATAAGACGTTTTAGAATAAGAAGCGTTGATTATATTATTATTTTATATTTATGAGGCATCAGGTAAATTCGTAGAAGGCGGGGCGGGGGGGGGGAGGTAATCAGGTTAGATCCGAGGAAGTGGAGGGTAGCTCTCATTATTTGGATCAAGAGCCAGGCATTTTATGCTAAAGAAAATTGGATACATCAGCATCGTGCTGCCGATTCTTTATTCTATATGATAGTTACTGAGTGGAACAATAGCTGCGGTCCCCATCAAGGTGCACAACGTTAGCTTTTGTTACCATTACTGTAACTGTTATATGGGAAACAGTGGTAGAGAGAGAGAGAGAGAAGAGAGAGAGAGGAGATAGAGAGAAGAGGAGAGAGAGAGAGAGAAGAGAGAGAGAAGAGAGAGAGAGAGAGAGGTTAGTTTAATATGTTTATTATGCACCCCATACCCATCCTGTGGGCGGTAGTCAAAAGATTACAGAGGTACATAATTGGTCCAGGGACTGGACTCCAAAGTTTTGATAGCTGAGCAAGTTACAAAGGTAATGAACTAGATCTGGTCATAATCATGACCAAGTTACAAAGGTAATGAGCTCCAGGTAGAGCTGGTCACACTCATGAATAATTGCAAAGGTAATGAATCTTAAAAACATTAATCATGAGAATTTACAAAAGGTAATGAGCTCAGGTAGAGCTGGTCAAAATCATGACAAGTTTCAAAGGAGAGAGAGAGAGAAAATTAAACAGCCTAATCACGTTGGGTTTTAAAAGTGTTGTCAGAGAATAGAGAGTGTGAGAGGCAAGACAAAACACACACACACACACACACACACACACACACACAACACACACACACACACACACACACACACACACACACACACACTTACCTTCTTCATAATAACGTTGGTCAGACCTTTAAAGCGTCCATACTTCTCCTCCGGTGTCTGCAAGGAAACAAAAAAAAAAACATCAGAACAAACGACAAGAAAAATTCCATCCTTACCATCTACAACACTTCGCGTCCTACAAAAACAAACTCAGAGAAATATAACATATAAACCAGCAAAGTCACCCTTGCTAGAGGTATATAAAACACCATTTGCAAATTTTTCCCGTGTATTCTACCGGGCTGATTTTCATGCTTATTTTGGTATCATCTGCAAATGATGGAAACTGAAAAACAGTAAAGGCTCCAGGGTCGTGCCCTGGGGTACCGAGCTTTCAACTTTGCAAAATGTGGATAAATGTTTCAGAGGCCTGGGCAAGGAGTAGGCTGGAGTAATCGTCTTCCGACAAGGCGTCCCCTGTGGAGAAACTACTACTTGGACTAGCAGACATTGCAGGGATAGGCTGAGCACTCAAAGCAGTCTGAGCGTCCTCGGACACTTGAGGCAATACACTATTTTGCATATCTGAAGGTGTAGGTGGAACACAGATGGGAGTGACAGAGTTACCAGTGCCTGACCAGGTGAGAAGATGGGTATAACGAACTTATTGTCCCATCGTATTCCACTTGAACCTGGTATTAGACCTATCTATATACCTGCGTACAGAATGCCTCATTCCCAAGTTGCTGTCGCAGAGGAACTGATCAATCAGATGCTCGATGATGGAGTTATTGCACATAGAAATTCACCCTGGAATGCACCCTTGATCCTAGTGCCTAAGAAGGACGGTACTTGGCGCCCGGTAATTGACTTCAGGAAGTTAAATGCGAAAACTATTCCAGATCGCTTCCCACTTCCTGTACTTGGTGATCTTTTACGCAATATCAGAGATAAAGTCTTCTCGACCCTGGACTTGTTACAAGGCGTTTTGGCAAGTCCCTCTTCACGAGGACAGCCAAGAGTTAACTGCATTCTCTACTCCCACAGGTCATTATCACTTCCTTTGAATGGCTTTTGGATTACGATCTTCTCCTATCACGTTCTCTAGACTCATGACCAATATCTTTAGAGGTCTAATAGGTAAAGCACTTATGGTGTACTTAGACGACGTAATGTCATGTCCGAAGATGTGGATACACACCTGAAAAGACTTGAGATAGTACTTGGTAAGCTTGAAGAAGTCAATTTAAAGATCAAACTGTCGAAATGTCATTTTTTCAGATCAGAAATTAAGTTTCTGGGTCACGTAGTCACTCCTAGAGGGGTTACGACTGATCAAAGTAATGGCAGTACTAAATTTTCCAACTCCCAAAACTGCTGATGCTGTAAGATCCTTTGTGGGTCTAGCAGGTTTCTACAGATCTTTCATTGCAAATTTTTCTTCAATAGCAGCTCCTCTAACTGAATTGCTTAAGAAAGATGCTCCTTTTGTTTGGACCTTCCGTCAAGAAAGAGCATTCCAGACACTAAAAGAAAAGCTAACGTCCGCTCCTGTTTTGAAATTTCCAGATTTTTCTAAGCCTTTCTATCTGACAACGGATGCTAGTTCAATTGGCATAGGTGCCGTACTAGCTCAGAAGACTGATGGCAAGTACAACGCAGTTGCATTTGCTAGCCGAGTCCTTACGAAGGCTGAACGTAATTATACAGTAACGGAGCAAGAAGCTTTAGCAATAGTATGGTCTTTAAAGCACTTCCGAGACATTATTTACCAGTACCCTGTTCATGTCTTGACAGACCATGCACCACTGATACCTTTATTCCAGAATAAACAACCTACTGGAAGGTTAGCCAGATGGACCTTGACTATCCAAGAGTTCAATCCCACCGCTGCCACCAATTGTCGTAGGGGTTCTTAAAAGGAGATATTGAGGGTTGAAGATAGACACACTTGTTGGATGGTAACGCTATAATGTCAGACTGTGGTAATGGGAGATGGAGCCCAACCTGCCGTGTCACTGCCTGGGTGTCTATCTGCCGACTGAGAAGGAGGCAGAGGTATGTACGTACACATGTGCATCCCGTGACGTCACACAGTCACTCGGCCTAGGGATCTTCTATGTAAATACATGGATGATACTATAATGCTCAGCTAATCTATACAACACATGTAAGGGGATTCAGCAACTATGCTGACACGTTGACCCCCGGAAAACCTCCAGGTAGGTCGAGGATGCTGAATTAAGACAATGGTGCAACACTTCGGTATCTTTATCGAGGGAACATTTCGCCAACTAGTAGCTTAGTCAGTCTAGTCAAGAGTTGGTCAGGCCCTCAAAACCTCGGTAATGCTTAAAAATGAATGTCTTGCAAGGAATAACTGCATTAAAGTGACAGCCGAAGAGTATAAAAAATTTGTGGAGAGCGTGAAGGAGCAGTGAGTGTGAAGCATACAAGGTGAAGATGAACCTACCACTTGAATTAATAAATACAGAAACACATTTATCTTGGATAAATGAATGATTCTGAACACGTGCTTACGTACATTATATAATGATTAAATAATAAATGGTGAAGAGAGAGAGAGAGAGAGAGAGAGAGAGAGAGAAACAGTGCTGTGAAAATGGTGGATAGACACGTGGCTTGTAGGTGTTATACATATATATATCAATAACAGCACTGCGCTAGCCAAGGATTCGAACCCATGTTGTACTGGCCTGCCTCATGGTAAGCGAGAACCACATGACGCTTTAAACCACAGGGTAAGGTTGGGTGGTCCTGTGGTTTAAAGCGTCATGTGGTTCTCGCTTACCATGAGGCAGGCCAGTACAACATGGGTTCGAATCCTTGGCTAGCGCAGTGTTATTGATATATATATATATATATATATATATATATATATATATATATATATATATATATATATATATATATACATATATATGTATACAGCTGTGTAAAGTATATAAATCATACCGTATTACTGAAAGAACATAAGCTACACACACACACATCACCACCACCGACCGACCACCTGTATCAACACTTGTAGTCAGACCCCCGACATATTTTCCGTAAGAGATATATGTACACTTGAACTCTATAGTGATTACAGTCGTTATATTTTAATGGTTACATCTGAAGGATAATATGTAAATGGTTATATCTCGTAAACTTACACGAATTAAAAATCATTTACCGTGATTTTTTTTTTTAGTTCAGTGGATACACATATTAAACTTGTAATGTGGTTAAAATACCTGCACAATACGTCTATGTTATACTTAGCGTATATACTTACGGTTATGAGTATATTGGTTATATTACAGTCATACGCATGGGGAGCGCTAAATCCGTAGGGGACATACAATGCCTGGGAAAACAAGAGGTAATCAGATTTGATCGAATGCCTTGGATCAGAAGCCCTTCCCTGGGGAAATGGTAGCAACTATGGTATGGTAGGCAGTGATTGAAATGAAAGGGACTTTTAATGGTAGTGTCCATGGTAGCCATCAATGGGAGGGCAGATGTGCCTTGATGCTGGTCAGGGGGCTCTACATTCGAGGAATTGGAGTCCCTCTTAGGATATATCTGATTGCTTTCTACTGGGTTATATCTGATTGCTTTCCACTGGGTTATATCTGATTGCTTTCCACTGGGTTATACCTGATTGCCTTTCTAATTTCCCTATATGCTGCGTGGCCCGTACAGGCTTAGCGCTTCCCTATGGTAGTAATGGTAGCTTACCAGTCTGGTGGTACATCGAAGGGAGGGGTACCATATGACGTCCATGGGAGCATCATGTGTCCACTCCCACGTGCTCTCTCTCCCACACACGCCCACTGTCTTCTTTCACTCTCCCCACGCCCACACACCGCCTTTTACCGCCACGGGCGGGTGTTTACGCAAGTGGGCGTGGAATGCACGTCATTTGAACGCTCACACTTGTATCCCCGTCTACGCATTTGGATGTGTTGAACAGGTGGGCGCAAGCTATGCTTCACTGCTAGTTTGTGTAAGGCACAGTCCTGGTATAGATTTTTCTCTGTCAAGTGGATAGGGAACGATGGAGAGGGATGAAGTGGATAAAGGGGTAGACATTAAGTGGATACAAGCACACACACACACACCACACACACACACGTACGTGTGTGTGTGTGTGTGTGTGTGTGTTTTAGTTGCCATTTTGTCGAAGGCGCTCGTCACTAAGACACTTGGCCTGGTTTGTGTGCGATAAGGTACGATAAAGCTCCTGGCGGGCCAGGAGCTGCAAATCGACCGCTGCAACTATGAGTACACACACACACACCACACACACACACACACACACACACACACACACACACAATGCCACTAAACACTTATTACTGGTGTTCAAAACATTTTTGCAAACGAACATTTACAACCAAGACGTGGTCTTTTTCCTCCTACGTTCAGGTGAAGTTTCCCCAAGTTCAGGCGAAGTTTTTACAAGTTCAGGCGAAGTTTTTACAAGTTCAGGCGAAGTTTTTACAAGTTCAGGCGAAGTTTTTACAAGTTCAGGTGAAGTTTTTACAAGTTCAGGCGAAGTTTTTACAAGTTCAGGTGAAGTTTTTACAAGTTCAGGCGAAGTTTTTACAAGTTCAGGTGGAAGTTTTTACAAGTTCAGGTGAAGTTTTTACAAGTTCAGGCGAAGTTTTTACAAGTTCAGGCGAAGTTTTTACAAGTTCAGGCGAAGTTTTTACAAGTTCAGGTGAAGTTTCCCCAAGTTCAGGCGAAGTTTTTACAAGTTCAGGCGAAGTTTTTACAAGTTCAGGCGAAGTTTTTACAAGTTCAGGCGAAGTTTTTACAAGTTCAGGTGAAGTTTTTACAATGTTAAGTAAAAGGACACAAGTGCAACTAATGTGACATTTTATTGTGGCAACGTTTCGCTCTACAGGAACTTTGTCAAGCTCCTGGAGAGCGAAACGTTGCCACAATAAAATGTCACATTAGTTGCACTTGTGTCCTTTTACTTTACATATTGTCGGTAATTCTACCAACTTTATTACAAGTTTTCCCAAGTTCAGATTAACTTTCAAAAAATAAGAGGTTTTCCTACTGACTTGTTACTTTTCTCAAACTTACAACATTTCTCCCAACATACAACATTTCTCCCAACATACAACATTTCTCCCAACATACAACATTTCTCCCAACATACAACATTTCTCCCAACATACAACATTTCTCCCAAACTTACAACATTTCTCCCAACATACAACATTTCTCCCAACATACAGCATTTCTCACAAACTTACAACATTTTTCCAAACTTACAACATTTCTCCCAACATACAACATTTCTCCCAAACTTACAATATTTCTCCCAACATACAACATTTCTCCCAAACTTACAATATTTCTCCCAACATACAACATTTCTCCCAAACTTACAATATTTCTCCCAACATACAACATTTCTCCCAACATACAACATTTCTCCCAACATACAACATTTCTCCCAAACTTACAATATTTCTCCCAACATACAACATTTCTCCCAACATACAACATTTCTCCCAACATACAACATTTCTCCCAAACTTACAACATTTCTCCCAAACTTACAACATTTCTCCCAACAAACAACATTTCTCCCAACATACAACATTTCTCCCAACATACAACATTTCTCCCAAACTTACATTTCTCCCAAACTTACAACATTTCTCCCAACTTACATTTCTCTCAAACTTACAACATTTCTCCCAACATACAACATTTCTCCCAACATACAACATTTCTCCCAAACTTACAATATTTCTCCCAAACTTACAACATTTCTCCCAACATACAACATTTCTCCCAAACTTACAACATTTCTCCCAAACTTACAACATTTCTCCCAACTTACATTTCTCTCAAACTTACAACATTTCTCCCAACATACAACATTTCTTCCCCACTCAGAGGAACCTTCTGGTCCCAACACTGGACAACACTGGTCAACACTGGTCAACACTGGTCAACACTGGACAACACTGGTCAACACTGGACAACACTGGACAACACTGGTCAACACTGGTCAACACTAGTCAACACTGGACAACACTGGTCAACACTGGTCAACACTGGTCAACACTGGACAACACTGGTCAACACTGGACAACACTGGTCAACACTGGACAACACTGGTCAACACTGGTCAACACTGGACAACAATGGTCAACACTGATCAACACTGGTCAACACTGATCAACACTGGTCAACACTGGTCAACACTGGTCAACACTGGTCAACACTGGTCAACACTGGTCAACACTGGTCAACACTGGACAACACTGGACAACACTGGTCAACACTGGACAACACTAGTCAACACTGGTCAACACTGGTCAACACTGGTCAACACTGGACAACACTGGTCAACACTGGTCAACACTGGTCAACACTGGTCAACACTGGACAACACTGGTCAACACTGGACAACACTGGTCAACACTGGACAACACTGGTCAACACTGGTCAACATTGGACAACAATGGTCAACACTGATCAACACTGGTCAACACTGATCAACACTGGTCAACACTGATCAACACTGGACAACACTGGTCAACACTGGACAACACTGGTCAACACTGATCAACACTGGTCAACACTGATCAACACTGGACACTTCTATGGTTACATTAATCCCACGACCTTTACTATAAGTTCTTAATTAAGCACAGATATTCTTGTTCTTTGGCTTTGTTCACGTGACATATAACGTACAGTTAGTGAACTGGGAAGGCTTTTGTTGTCGTAGCTACTACAAACACACGTGTTCTTGGATAGTTGTAGTTGCTACAAACACACACATGTTCTTGAATAGTTGCTGTCGTAGCTACTACAAACACACGTGTTCCTGAATGGCAGCAAACAAACACCCCGCTTCTCTCCCCTCGCCGTAAATTAAGAACAAACTCCTCGCAGGCAAACACCCTTACTTCATACCGTCGACATGACACATCGACAAACATCTAAGCAGCACAAGCACCTTAAAGTTAAACACACACACACACACACACACACACACACACACACACCTCACTCAAGGAAAAAGATCTTGGGGTGAGTATAATACCGAGCACATCTCCTGAGGCGCACATCAGATAACTGCTGCAGCATACGGGCGTCTGGCAAACCTGAGAATAGTGTTCCGATATCTAATTAAGGAATCGCTCAAGACACTGTACACCATATACGTCAGGCCCATATTGGAGTATGCAGCACCAATTTGGAACCCACACCCTGGTCAAAAAAGTCAAGAAATTTGAGAAAGTGCAAAGGTTCACAACAAGATTAGTCTCAGAGCTACGGGGATTGTCCTACGAAGAAAGATTAAAGGAAATTGGCCTGACGACACTGGAGGACAGGAGGGTTAGGGGAGACATGATAACAACACATAAAATACTGCGAGGAATTAACAAGGTGGACAAAGACAGGATGTTCCAGAGATGGGACACAGAAACAAGGGTTCACAATTGGAAGTTGAAGACTCCTGTGAGTCAAAGGGATGTTAGGAAGTATTTCTTCAGTCATAGAGTAGTCAGGCCGTGGAATAGCCTAGAAAGTGACGTAGTGGAGGCAGGAACCATACATAGTTTTAAGACGAGTATGATAAAGCTCATGGAGCAGGGAGAGAGAGGACCTAGTAGCAATCAGTGAAGAGACGGGGCCAGGACCTGAATCGACCCCTGCAACCACAAACAGGTAAGTACAAATAGGTGAGTATACACACACACACACACACACACACACACACACACACACACACACTTCGACCGCGTCTCCCTGCTTGAGAGAGACGCTTCTATTAATCTCTCTGCAGAAATAATTCCCTAAGGGAAACAGTGGAAAAAGTGCTTTCACCCTTTCTTAAGAAAGTGATCTTCCTTTCTTAAGTGTTTAAGAAAGTTGTCTTTTTAAGAAAATGTTTTTTTTTTTAAGAAAGTGGTCCTTCTGTAGGGAAATTGTCCTTCCTTAAGAAAGTGGTCTTTATTCCTTCTCTTTCTTATCCATGTATTTATCTTCCCATTCTTTGTTTCTTATCTCTCATTATCACGTATTTTACTATGAACCGATTTCCAGTTATCTTTCATTCTCTTCCCTAGTCTTCTTCGTTATCTTCTTTTTTCCCCTCTTCCTTCCTCCTTCCTCTTTTCTATCACCAGTCTCCCTCTTCTCCTGTCCTCTTTTCTTCCTCTTACCTCACAATTTTCCCCATTTAATCTCTTTCACTAATTCTCTCCATATTTTCTCCTCTACTTTCTGGCTTGCTTGTTCTCCCCTCTTTCATTTTCCCCTTCCCCCCCTACTTCCCCTATTTCTCATACGAAATCCACAATAAAATGGACACTGAAGGATTGAGAGGAGAAGTAAGAGGATAAGAGTGAGAGAAGAGAAGTAGGAGGTAGCAGTTGAGAGGATACGTGGTTACTGCAGTAAGAGAACACGAGTGTACCTTTAAAAAAAGGAGAGTACCTTAAAAAACGAGGGTACCTTTAAAAAAAGGAGCATACCTTTAAAAAAAGGAAAGTACCTTAAAAAAACGAGGTTACCTTTAAAAAAAGGAGCGTACCTTTAAAAAAGGAGCGTACCTTTAAAAAAAGGAGAGTACCTTAAAAAACGAGGGTACCTTTAAAAAAAGGAGCATACCTTTAAAAAAAGGAAAGTACCTTAAAAAACGAGGTTACCTTTAAAAAAAGGAGCGTACCTTTAAAAAAAGGAGCGTACCTTTAAAAAAAGGAGAGTACCTTAAAAAACGAGGTTACCTTTAAAAAAAGGAGCGTACCTTTAAAAAAAGGAGCATACCTTTAAAAAAAGGAAAGTACCTTAAAAAACGAGGTTACCTTTAAAAAAAGGAGCGTACCTTTAAAAAAAGGAGCATACCTTAAAAAAAAGAGGGTACCTTAAAAAAGAGCATAACTTTACAAAAAAGAGCGTACCTTTACAAAAAAGAGTGTACCTTTACAAAAAAGAGTGTACCTTTACAAAAAAGAGCGTACCTTTACAAAAAAGAGTGTACCTTTACAAAAAAGAGTGTACCTTTACAAAAAAGAGCGTACCTTTACAAAAAAGAGTGTACCTTTACAAAAAAGAGCGTACCTTTACAAAAAAGAGCGTACCTTTAAAAAAAAAGAGTGTACCTTTACAAAAAAGAGCGTATCTTTACAAAAAAGAGCGTACCTTTACAAAAAAGAGCGTACCTTTACAAAAAAGAGCGTATCTTTACAAAAAAGAGCATAACTTTACAAAAAAGAGTGTACCTTTACAAAAAAGAGCGTACCTTTACAAAAAAGAGCGTACCTTTACAAAAAAGAGCGTACCTTTACAAAAATGAGTGTATATGTGAGAGAAACTGCGGATATTGTTGAAATAATACTAAGGTTATTCCTTTAAAGTCAGAATGACTCGGTTCAGGGAAAACATAATATATTGTTTGATATTATGCGTGTCTCTGAGAACACGTAAAACACACGATTAATGAACAGACGGACCCAGACACGCACGCACACACACGCACACGCACGCACGCACGCGCACACAAAGAGAGAGACACTGTCAAGACGGAGGATATTAAAACTGAAAATATAACAAAGAACGGGAAGACAAAGGAGGAGAGTGAAGAAAATTGGAACTGAAGCGAGGCCTGAACTGAATTACGAGGTGGGAAGCAGGGAGGGTTGAGGGGAAGGAAGAGCGGGGAAGGGAAGAGAGGAGAAATGAAGGTTATGAGAAGAAGAGAGAGAGAGAGAGAAGGAGGAGAGAGAGAGAGAGAGAGAGAGAGAGAGAGAGAGAGAGAGAGAGAGAGAGAGAGAGAGAGAGATCCTATTGGTGCAAGTGTTCCACAAGGAACCGTGCTGGGACCATTGTTAAGGAATGTCTACTTCAACGACCTTCTTCATCTCATCCCAGAATCACATGCATATGCAGACGACTGTACACTGACATTCACTTATCCAAGAGAAGAAATGCCAGCTGCTCTAAGCTACATCAATCACCAGCTGAGAGCTATATCAGCTTGGGGAAATAGATGGCAAGTAACATTTGCACCTGAGAAAACGCAAATGATGATGGTCTCTAGGCACCATGATGGTAATGCTGGTGCAGTAGTAAGAATGAATGGGAGGGTGTTGGCATCTGGGGAAGAAGTTAATATCCTTGGGGTGAAATTTGACTCTAAACTGACCATAAAGAACCATGTTGTAAATCTTGCAAACAAGGCAGCCAGCAAGCTTACAGCACTTCGCTGTATCTCGCATCTGCTTGACAGTAGGGGTTGCAAGATTCTGTATGAGGCACAAGTACGCTCACACCTTGAGTATGCTCCACTTTCTTGGTTTGCCTGCCCCCCCCCCCTCTCATCTGCGACTGCTTGACAGAGTAGAGAACAGAGCAAGACGTCTCATCTCTCGCCTGGACCCATCCTGGATAGATCTGTCATTTCAGCAGAGCCTTCAACACAGGAGGGATGTGGGTGGCCTTACTGTTTGGTACAAGGCCAATATTGTCAAAGTACCCCACTTGGATCCACTTCGTGGACAGCGTGAAACAAGCTTTTATGCCACAAGACGGGCAGAAAGCAGCAACTTCACTCTGGCTGTACCCTTCTCCAGAACATCACTCCATCCGAGATCATATATACCCAGGATGACTCGAGTATGGAACACATTCATACAGCATAATGTCAACGAGATAAAGTCAGTTGATCAAATGAAAATGCTGGCCCACAGATGGCTCCAACTTCATCCTGTTCCCTACTTGTATGTCTCATAACAAAAATGCTTTCAAATGAGCTGATGTAGGTAACAGCTCTTAGCTTGCCAATAAAGTTAGGAATCCTTAACCTGTAAATAGCTTGTCAATAAAACTAGGGATCCTTAACCTTGTCAAACCCTGTGTAAAAAGAGAGAAAGAGAAAGAGAGAGAGAGAGAGAGAGAGAGAGAGAGAGAGAGAGAGAGAGAGAGAGAGAGAGAGAGAGAGAGAGAGAGAGAGAGAGAGAGAGAGAGAGGGCTGTACCACTTGGTGTCCCGTAGCTCGACCGCTAGCGCACTCAGCTCACACTCTGAGGTTCGGAGTTTGAATCTTCCGGTACGGTTGGAAAACTTTAGGCCATGTTTCCTTAAGACACCTGCTGTCCATGTTCACCCATCAGTAAAATGTTTACCTGGGTGTTAGTCGACTGGTGTGGGTCGCATCCTGGGGACAAAACTGACCTAATTTGCCCGAAATGCTTAGCATAACAAGCGGCTTTCTATATAGTAGTATGTCATTGATGTCAGCTAGACCTGTATACCTTGTACACGTATTTGTAGATATAAAGATATTCTTATTAGTTCTAAGGCTGCCTGTCTCCCGTCTCATCTACGATTTCTGGACAGAACAGAGAACAGAGTAAGGTGACTCATCTCCCGCCTGGACCCAGCCTGGACAGATCTGTCATTCAGAGCCTTCAACACCGGAGAGATGTGGGTGGTCTTACTCTTATGTAAAACACAGACACTGTCAAGGTACTACACTTGGCTCCTCTTCACGGGCAGCGCAAACACCTTCTATACTACAAGACGGGCAGTAAACACAGGGGTCGGCGAAGTTTTTTGGGTATTACCCCAAAACAAATTTCTGTACAGCGAAATTATCCACTAGACTTGAAAGTCTCACAGAATCCGGAAAAACACAAGGAACATTCAAACTGAAATAGTTTATTGAATCCATTTTGTGTGGAGAAAAAGTCATACAAACTGCAAAGTTTGTATTATGCGCGATTACCTGGAGTTTACCTGGAGAGAGCTCCGGGGGTCAACGCCCCTGCGGCCCGGTCTGTGACCAGGCCGCCTGGTGGATCACAGCCTGATCAACCAGGCTGTTACTGCTGGCTGCACACAAACCAAAGTACGAGCCACAGCCCGGCTGGTCAGGAACCGACTTTAGGTGCTTGTCCAGTGCCAGCTTGAAGACTGCCAGGGGTCTGTTGGTAATCCCCCTTATGCATGCTGGGAGGCAGTTGAACAGTCTCGGGCCCCTGACACTTATCGTATGGTCTCTTAACGTGCTAGTGACACCCCTGCTTTTCATTGGGGGGATGTTGCATCGTCTGCCAAGTCTTTTGCTTTCGTAGTGAGTGATTTTCGTGTACAAGTTCGGTACTAGTCCCTCTAGGATTTTCCAGGTGTATATAATCATGTATCTCTCCCGCCTGCGTTCCAGGGAATACAGGTTCAGGAACCTCAAGCGCTCCCAGTAATTGAGGTGTTTTATCTCCGTTATGCGCGCCGTGAAGGTTCTCTGTACATTTTCTAGGTCATCAATTTCACCTGCCTTGAAAGGTGCTGTTAGTGTGCAGCAATATTCCAGCCTAGATAGAACAAGTGACCTGAAGAGTGTCATCATGGGCTTGCCCTCCCTAGTTTTGAAGGTTCTCATTATCCATCCTGTCATTTTTCTAGCAGATGCGATTGATACAATGTTATGGTCCTTGAAGGTGAGATCCTCCGACATGATCACTCCCAGGTCTTTGACGTTGGCGATAAAGCAACTTTAAAAATAAAACACGTAATTAAGAAAATTATAAAATGAAAAATAAACTGCATGAAACAAAAAGTAGTAATAGACAAATTTAATAAAAATATCATTAAGGAACTAAAGAATTTCACTGAAAATATTTTTTCACTTCAGGTTCTGAGGCAATGTTGTTGCTTCATTTTTAATACATCAAAATTGGGACTTTTTGATGTCAGAGCAATTTTGATGCTGTCTTCGGCATTCAACCAATTTCTTACCTTGGTCATCGGAAGTCTGAAACCTAATAACACAAACAATAAACTTCTACTGACTGCAGAGGCAATTATTGACAGCGAGACAGGACACTGGCAAAAGTTAGGTGATGGTGTGTCAACAATGGGAGGTGCGGTTGTCGTGCCAGCTCCCGAGTCACTGCTAACACTCGCGGTGTTGCCAGCCGCTGCAGTCCTTACCCAATTTACATCATTGCCAACTTGAGAAATGGTCCCTACAAATTAGATTTTTTATTTTATTAAGAAACTACAAATTATTTGTTTGAAAAAATATAACTTTCGTAATTTGCCTCGTTTATTAAATAATAAATTTTTGTGCAGTTTTATATACATGTTTAATGAGCCTTTATTACCCCCGAGATTTTCATTGTTACCCCAGTTGGGGTAATTTACCACAGTTGCCCGACCCCTGAACTACACTCTGGCTGTACCCTTTTTAAGAACTGTACTCACCTATTTGTACTCACCTATTTGTGGTTGCAGGGGTCGAGTCCTAGCTCCTGGCCCCGCCTCTTCACCGGTTGCTACTAGACCCTCTCTCTCCCCGCTCCATGAGCTTTATCAAACCTCGTCTTAAAACTGTGTATGGTTCCTGCCTCCACTACGTCATTTTCTAGGCTATTCCACTGCCTTACAACTCTATGACTGAAGAAATACTTCCTACTATCTCTCTGACTCATTTGTGTCTTCAACTTCCAATTGTGGCCTCTTGTTTCTGTGTCCCCTCCCTGGAACATCCTGTCCTTGTCCACCCTTTTCTATTCCACGCAGTATTTTATATGTCGTTTTCATGTCTCCCCTGACCCTCCTGTCCTCCAGTGTCGTCAGGCCGATTTCCCTTAATCTTTCTTCATAGGACATTCCCCCTTTGCTCTGGAACTAACCTTGTTGCAAACCTTTGTACTTTCTCTAGTTTCTTGACGTGCTTTATCAAGTGCGGGTTCCAAACAGGTGCTGCATACTCCAGTATGGGCCTGACATACACGGTGTACAGTGTCTTGAATGATTCCTTACTAAGGTGTCGGAATGCTGTTCTCAGGTTTGCCAGGCGCCCATATGCTGCAGCAGTTATCTGATTGATGTGTGCTTCCGGAGACATGCTCGGTGTTATACTCACCCCAAGATCTTTCTCCTTGAGTGAGGTTTGCAGTCTTTGGCCACCTAGCCTATAATCTGTCTGTGGTCTTCTGTGCCCTTCCCCTATCTTCATGACTTTGCATTTGGCAGGATTAAATTCGAGAAGCCATTTGCTGGACCAGGTGTCCAGTCTGTCCAGGTCTCTTTGAAGTCCTGCCTGGTCCTCATCAGATTTAATTCTCCTCATTAACTTCACATCATCTGCAAACAGGGACACTTCTGAGTCTAACCCTTCCGTCATGTCGTTCACATATACCAAAAATAGCACTGGTCCTAGGACCGACCCCTGTGGGACCCCGCTCGTCACAGGTGCCCACTGTGATACATCATTACGTACCATGACTCGTTGTTGCCTCCCTGTCAGGTATTCTCTGATCCATTGCAGTGCCCTTCCTGTTATATGTGCCTGATGCTCTAGCTTCTGCACTAATCTCTTGTGAGGAACTGTGTCAAAGGCCTTCTTGCAGTCCAAGAAGATGCAATCAACCCACCCCTCTCTCTCTTGTCTTACTTCTGTTATTTTATCATAAAACTCCAGAAGGTTTGTGACACAGGATTTGCCTTCCGTGAATCCGTGCTGGTTGGCATTTATACTCCTGTTCCGTTCCAGGTGCTCCACCACTCTCCTCCTGATAATCTTCTCCATAATTTTGCATACTATACACATCAATGACACAGGTCTATAGTTTAGTGCCTCTTTTCTGTCTCCTTTTTTGAAAATGGGAACTACATTTGCCGTCTTCCATACCTCAGGTAGTTGCCCAGTTTCCAGGGATGTGTTGAAGATTGTGGTAAGTGGTATGCACAACATATCTGCTCCCTCTCTAAGGACCCATGGAGAGATGTTGTCCGGTCCCATTGCCTTTGAGGTATTGATGTCCCTTAGCAGTTTCTTCACCTCCTCCTCATCTGTATGTATGTCGTCCAACACTTGTTGGTGTATTCCTTGTTGGTGTCCCCATCTGGTCTGTCCCCCAGAGTCCTTCCTGTCTCTACTGTAAATACTTCCTTAAATCTCGTGTTGAGCTCCTCACATACCTCTTGATCGTTTCTTGTGAGTTCTCCACCTTCTTTCCTCAGCCTTATCACCTGGTCCTTAACTGTTGTCTTCCTCCTAATGTGGCTATACAGCAGTTTCGGGTCAGATTTGACTTTCGATGCTATGTCGTTTTCATACTGTCGCTGGGCCTCCCTCCTTATCTGCGCATACTCGTTTCTGGCTCTTCTACTAATCTCCTTGTTTTCCTGGGTCCTATGCCTTCTGTACCTTTTCCATTCCCTGTTGCACTTAGTTTTTGCCTCCCTACACCTTCGGGTAAACCAAGGACTCGTTTTGGTCTTCCTATTATTTCTGTTTCCCTTGGGAACAAAACTTTCCTCTGCCTCCTTGCACTTTGTTGCCACATATTCCATCATCTCGTTTACTGATTTTCCTACCATTTCTCTGTCCCACTGAACCTCCTGCAGGAAGTTTCTCATACCTGTGTAGTCCCCCCTTTTATAGTTTGGCCTGTCCCCTTCAGTTCCTGTTACCTTCTCCACTTGTAACTCTACTATATAGTCAAAACTCAGAACCACATGATCGCTAGCTCCAAGGGGCCTCTCGTAAGTGATGTCCTCGATGTCTGAACTGCTCAGGGTGAACACAAGATCCAGTCTTGCTGGCTCATCCTCCCCTCTCTCTCTGGTTGTGTCCCTGACATGTTGATGCATGAGGTTTTCAAGTACCACATCCATCATCTTGGCTCTCCATGTTTCGGGACCCCCATGTGGCTCCAGGTTTTCCCAGTCGATCTCCCTGTGGTTGAAATCGCCCATTACCAGTAACTTTGCTCTGCTCGAGTGAGCTCTTCTTGCCACCTCAGCCAGTGTGTCCACCATCACCCTGTTGTTTTCTGTGTGTGTGTGTGTGTGTGTACTCACCTATTTGTGGTTGCAGGGGTCGATGTGTGTGTGTGTGTGTGTGTGTGTGTGTGTGTGTGTGTGTGTGTGTGTGGTGTGTGTGTGCACTCACCTATCTGTGCCTACCGTCTTAAGTTCGGGGAAGGGAGTGTTGAGACTCAGCTCCTGACCCCATCTCGTAAACTAGTCACCGGAGTGTCCGTGCGGTAGTAATCAACACTATAAAATTACTTTATTCTCTATATTTAAATCAAAGTATCCTTGCCAGGTGGTGTATCTGCTACTCACACCGATAATGACTCTCCAAGTAGGATTGAAACCTAATAAACCAAGCTCATTTTAAACTGTTGTCAATATAAAACGAGAACTGTAATACTCTTCCAGTCTTCCCAGGAGGTATTTCCAATCTTGCCTCCATTTGTTTCGTGTGGTCACCCTCCCGTCATCAGCAAGGCAAGTGACACTCAGGTGTTAAGCAGGAGAACCTTGCAAGAACCTCGTCTCAGAGAACGGGTTCACGTCAGAAATGAAAATGTCGCGTCCTATCCACCGAGGAAGGTTCTCATCGATTCCCAATACCATCAGCATTATCTCTTTGCATTTTTCAGAACTACGCGAGTGGTGGCATTAGATAGGTGAAGAATAGAGAGGCAAAACGCAGTGACTGGAACAATACAGACAACCTGCACATAGCAGAAACTTATGACGACGTTTCGGTCCGATTTGAAGCAGAAACTAGTCACACACTAAAATTAAAGTTGGACCGAAATGTTGTCATAGGTTATGTGTGTATAGAAGTGTTTTGTTCGTCAGGAAACATGGCAGTCTCCAGACACTGAATTTTAAGTCAAATAAATAACTAAAGTGCAACGAACACTTGACAACGCTCAATAATAACCCACATGGAGACAGAAATTCGGCAGATTAATTGATCTGTATATTTCGATCCCCTGAATAGGATCCCAGAAGAGTATCGAAATATACAGATCAATTAATCCCCTAAGTTTTTGTCTTTAATTCAGATAGTGAGAGAATCAGATTCTGCTGGCAGGGTTTAACCCAATTTAAAAACGAAAGGATATAAACCTGGTTTAATCTTAGGTTATTTTAGGTTATTCTGAAGAGAAACAACTGAAGTTGTAGTGCCTATAAAGATAGTAGTGCCTACATAATTGGTAGTGCCTACTGCCACAGATGTCAGGTGACATATTCCTAACGAACAGAACAACACAATGACCCCTACCCTTTATCCTTCTCAATACCCTTCACCCCCTCCCACCTAACTGCCCTTTACCCCCCTCTCAATACCCTCACCCCCCTCCCTCAACCCTACCAGAGACGATCAATCTCACTGATAATAGTTCACCAGCCCTTGTTCCCATTTCTTAACTCGTTCATCATTCTCTCACACCCTCAACTGGAAAATCAACATTCTAAATCATTCTCTACGACGCCGCTCTCCACCTAGCAGCGTTGGGATGAGTCGGATCACAACTCCTGGTCCCGCCTCGTACCGACTGCTTTCCTCCGCAGATCGAGCGTTCCTGCTCTTGAAACTGTGTATCGTATTTGCCTACAGCACCATTCTGAGACAATTGAAGCACTTCCTAACGTCTGGATGACTTGTATGAAGTCTTGAACGTCAGGGTGACTGGAGCACAGGTTTTAGCAGTAGCACCACCACCACCACCAGCACCGCCACCACCAGCAGCAGCACCACCACCAGCAGCAGCAGCAGCACCACCACCACCAGCACCGCCAGTAGCAGAAGCATCACCACCCCTAATAATAACAGCAACAGTAGTCATGCATTCCATCTTATACCTTTATGAGTTTCGAGAGTCTTTCTACTCCAGGAACCCGACCATGGTCCAGGCTCGTCTGGTGTGGGCAAGGCTCCTCTATTCAAATCAAATATCTATTTCCCAACAGACTACAGCATTTACCTCCCTCCCCCACTCCTTGTTTCATACAGGTAGAAATCTGAATCAGTGGAGAGTGGGGAGAGAGCCTTATGCTTTACTATCCTTACCACAAACACCCGATAACAGAAGAAACTTCCAAGACGATACTAGACAGTCCTCTGTAAATAATCTTGATATTAAAAGTCTTCCCTTTTTCCAGATGAAGAAATAACAATAAGACGAATGATTGTAAATATGAAAATAATATCACAGTGAAAAATAGGAAATAAAACCTTAGCGCTTTCATGTGTCCACACACACACACACACACACACACAAGAGGAACAAAAAGGCACAATACACAACCCGCACCTAGGAGAGAGGAGCTTACGACGACGTTCTGGTTCAACTTGGACCATTTACACACACATCTTCAGAGTAACAGGAAGATGAGTCAAGAGCAGCACTCAGAGGTGACAACACCTCACCTGCTTGTGTCAGGTGTTGTTACTTTCTCTGAGTCAAGTCTCACCACAATGTTTAAGAGTTACCTAATTATCCCTGTCTAATAGCATGTTTATTTTTCAACTATAATCCACTATGCCCATAATTACTATCACCTTTGAGGACAATTGTCTTATCGAGGTCTGAGCTTTGCTATGACAAAGCTGAGGTCCGTGGTTCGATTCCTGGTAAGGGTGGAAACATCAGCACATGTTTCCTTAAGACACCTGCTGTCACTGTTCACCTATCAGTAAATAGGTACCTGGGTGTTAGCCGACTGGTGAGTGTCGCATCCGGGGGGGACAAAATTAACCTATATTGTAGTATGTCATTGATGTCAGCTATGGTCTGTATAAGTTGCATCATTCGTTACCCCATAAATCCCCCTTCAACCTCCTCCTCCCCCCCCCAGAAAATAGAGAGGATTTCTCTTCAATTTCCTCTATTTCCCCTAAACTCTTCCCTGTCTCCTATCAATGTTGCTACTCCCTTTACTATCATCTAACCATAATTTTCAAAGGGGTGGAGAGGTAAGCCAGCGGAAGGTCTCGGTTAGATGACCAAAAGCTCCAGCTGCGGGTCATCTGACCTGCGTCAGGAAACACTTGTTCTGTTTCCTGACCAATCTCACCTAACCCTAACCTTCAATACTAATTCTGTTTTCCTCCTTGCTACCTTGGCCTCAAACCTCGTCTCGCCCCCCCTCCTCCCTTTGCCCCTTCACCCTTCGTGAGGATGAAACTATAAAGGGTGAAAATTACATTAGCATTTTTCAAGGAACCTCTCGCCTGCTCCTCTACATCACACCCTTAAACTCCCTGTGGCAATACTACGGTGATGCTGTGTGTGTGTGTGTGTGTGTGTGTGTGTGTGTGTGTGTGTGGTGTGTGTGTGTGTGTGTGTGTGTGTGTGTGTGTTTGAGAGAGAAAAGAGAGAGCAATGTCTTTGGAAGACATATTTTGGGGGGAAAGTGAATCCATTTGTAATTTCTTAACTGTGCTTGCATGGGGTCAAGTCAAGGGTCCTGAACCAGCCTGTCAACTATTATCGACCGGCATGAGTTCTTGACCTCCAGGACGAGATGAAATTATTGCCGCATGTCCACGTGTCGGGCAGAATCAACATCCATCCATTCAACTTAACAATCAATGCTCCACTTGATTACGACACCAAAATATGAGACATCGGCTCAGCTGAGATATTAATTAATGAACAAGGCACATGTCCAAGACCTGACTATATTTACTGCAGAAACGTATCGTCTGGGCAACAGGCTCTCTCAGTCTAACACTGAGGCACGAGGACGAAGGTGTCAACGGAAGAATTAAATGTAGCAGTTGAAGGAAGGTCATGCCCATAAGGTAGGCTAGATGTTAAGAACAGAGTTGTTGAGCCTGGCCCATGGTCGGCCTCCGAGAGTAGTAACACCCTCGAAACTCATCAATGGTAAGGCATGACAACCTTACCTTTGACGAGTTTCTATACCACGGGATCGTGGTATAGAAAATATCTTCTACAAGTCCACTGCTAACATGTGTTCCATTTTCGCGGCCTGGCCTAATTCCACTAGTGGGCCCCCACCCACCTATAACCACGTCTGCAACTGCTGCACCCCACCACTTTCACTGGTTCCACTATAAATGTCACCGTTCTCATGTCTATGTATACAATGTACACACACACACACACACACACACATACACTACATACACACACACACACACACATACATACACACACACACACATACACACACACACACAACCACACACACACACACACACACATACACACACACACACACACACACACACACACACACACACACACACACACACACACACATACTAACGACACTCTTCAAACATTAATTAACAACAGACACAACATGGCCACATAGGCTCTACATTAATCATACAATTGAACAAAAATTCAACAAAATACAACAAACACAGACCCAACATTATTCTGCATATGTTTATCATGGACACACACAAAACATGTTTTTGTTAAACATCTGTCAAAACATCGATTTTTTTACTTATTGCTATAAAAATAATAAAAATATAATAATGATTATATTCGTGGGGAAGCGCTAAATACGTAAGAGTGAGGATAGCTCCGATTCTTACTAGTACTAACTGAACTATGAATCTCTATCCAATACCTGTTGTGTCGTATTAGACAGGTATTATACTATGACAACTGTCATCACACTATGACACAGGTGTCATCACACTATGACACAGGTGTCATCACACTATGACACAGGTGTCATCACACTATGACACAGGTGTCATCACACCATGACACAGGTGTCATCACACCATGACACAGGTGTCATCACACTATGACACAGGTGTCATCACACTATGACACAGGTGTCATCACACCATGACACAGGTGTCACCACATTATGACACAGGTGTCATCACACTATGACACAGGTGTCATCACACTATGACACAGGTGTCATCACACTATGACACAGGTGTCATCACACTATGACACAGGTGTCATCACACTATGACACAGGTGTCATCACACTATGACACAGGTGTCATCACACTATGACACAGGTGTCATCACACTATGACACAGGTGTCATCACACTATGACACAGGTGTCATCACACTATGACACAGGTGTCATCACACTATGACACAGGTGTCATCACACTATGACACAGGTGTCATCACACTATGACACAGGTGTCATCACACTGTATTTGACCCAACTAACACAATCAACTAGATTTCCATTTATATGTAAATAAACAACTTCCATGAAAGTGTGTTCTGATTGGCTGGTGCAGAGCTCAGAGTGCTGTGATTGGCAGTAGCAGTGTTGTGACTGTAGCAGTGTTGTGACTGTAGCAGTGTTGTGACTGACTGTAGCAGTGTTGTGACTGTAGCTGTGTTGTGACTGTAGCAGTGTTGTGACTGACTGTAGCAGTGTTGTGACTGACTGTAGCAGTGTTGTGAATGTAGTAGTGTCGTGACTGTAGCCGTGTTGTGACTGTAGCAGTGTTGTGACTGTAGCAGTGATGTGACTGACTGTAGCAGTGTTGTGACTCTAGTAGTGTCGTGACTGCAGCAGTGTCGTGACTGTAGCCGTGTTGTGACTGTAGCAGTGTTGTGACTGTAGCAGTGTTGTGACTGACTGTAGCAGTGTTGTGACTGTAGCAGTGTTGTGACTAGTAGTGTTGTGACTGCAGCAGTGTTGTGACTGACTGTAGCAGTGTTGTGACTGACTGCAGCAGTGTTGTGACTGACTGCAGCAGTGTTGTGACTGTAGCAGTGTTGTGGCTGTAGCAGTATTGTGGCTGTAGCAGTGTTGTGACTGTAGCAGTGTTGTGACTGTAGCAGTGTTGTGACTGTAGCAGTGTTGTGACTAGTAGTGTTGTGACTGCAGTAGTGTTGTGACTGACTGTAGCAGTGTTGTGACTGACTGCAGCAGTGTTGTGACTGACTGCAGCAGTGTTGTGACTGTAGCAGTGTTGTGGCTGTAGCAGTATTGTGGCTGTAGCAGTATTGTAACTGACTGTAGCAGTGTTGTGACTGTAGTAGTGTTGTGACTGTAGCAGTGTTGTGACTGTAGCAGTGTTGTGACTGTAGCAGTGTTGTGACTGTAGCAGTCTTGTGACTGAATGTAGCAGTGATGTGACTGTAGCAGTGTTGTGACTGACTGTAGCAGTGTTGTGACTGTAGTAGTGTTGTGACTGTAGCAGTGTTGTGACTGAATGTAGCAGTGATGTGACTGCAGCAGTGTTGTGACTGACTGTAGCAGTGTTGTGACTGTAGTAGTGTTGTGACTGTAGCAGTGTTGTGACTGTAGCAGTGTTGTGACTTTAGCAGTGTTGTGACTGTAGCAGTGTGTGACTGTAGCAGTGTTGTGGCTGTAGCAGTGTTGTGACTGTAGCAGTGTTGTGACTGAATGTAGCAGTGATGTGACTGTAGCAGTGATGTGACTGTAGCAGTGTGTGACTGTAGCAGTGTTGTGGCTGTAGCAGTGTTGTGACTGTAGCAGTGTTGTGACTGAATGTAGCAGTGATGTGACTGTAGCAGTGATGTGACTGTAGCAGTGTTGTGGCTGTAGCAGTATTGTGACTGTAGCAGTGTTGTGACTGAATGTAGCAGTGATGTGACTGTAGCAGTGATGTGACTGTAGCAGTGTTGTGACTGTAGCAGTGTTGTGACTGTAGTAGTGTTGTGACTGTAGCAGTGTGTGACTGACTGTAGCAGTGATGTGACTGTAGTAGTGTTGTGACTGACTGTAGCAGTGTTGTGACTAGCATGTGTTGTGACTGACTGTAGCAGTGTTGTGACTAGCATGTGTTGTGACTGACTGTAGCAGTGTTGTAACTGACTGTAGCAGTGTTGTGACTGCAGCAGTGTTGTGACTGTAGTGTTGTGACTGTAGCAGTGTTGTGACTGTAGTAGTGTTGTGACTGACTGTAGCAGTGTTGTGACTGACTGTAGCAGTGTTGTGACTGTAGTAGTGTTGTGACTGTAGCAGTGTTGTGACTGACTGTAGCAGTGTTGTGACTGTAGTAGTGTTGTGACTGTAGCAGTGTTGTGACTGACTGTAGCAGTGTTGTGACTGACTGTAGCAGTGTTGTGACTGTAGCAGTGTTGTGACTGACTGTAGCAGTGTTGTGACTGTAGCAGTGTTGTAACTGACTGTAGCAGTGTCGTGACTGTAGCAGTGTTGTAACTGACTGTAGCAGTGTTGTGACTGTAGCAGTGTTGCAACTGACTGTAGCAGTGTTGTGACTGACTGCAGCAGTGTTGTGACTGTAGTAGTGTTGTGACTGTAGTAGTGTTGTGACTGTAGCCGTGTTGTGACTGTAGCAGTGTTGTGACTGTAGCAGTGTTGTAACTGACTGTAGCAGTGTTGTGACTGTAGCAGTGTTGGGACTGACTGTAGCAGTGATGTGACTGTAGCAGTGTTGTAACTGACTATAGCAGTGTTGTGACTGACTGTAGTAGTGTTGTGACTGACTGTAGTAGTGTTGTGACTGTAGCAGTGTTGTGACTGTACAGTGTTGTGACTGTAGCAGTGTTGTGACTGTAGCAGTGTTGTGACTGACTGTAGTAGTGTTGTGACTGACTGTAGTAGTGTTGTGACTGTAGCAGTGTTGTGACTGTAGCAGTGTTGTGACTGAATGTAGCAGTGTTGTGACTGTACAGTGTTGTAACTGTAGCAGTGTTGTGACTGTACAGTGTTGTGACTGACTGTAGCAGTGTTGTGATGAATGGTTTTGAAAACCGACAACTTGAAGAACTGAGACACTTATGCAACATCATGGGATCTTGGTACAAAGACTTCAACGCTTGCCCAACCTTTGGACGACGACCTACTTACACTAGTGGCAGGTCCCACTGTGATCCCGCCTCCTCCTGCTTCACCTCATCTGACTGCAGTATATAAGCCACCTCTCTGACCCCATGCTGTACTTCCTACAAGAGTGATGGACTGAACACATCGACTCCAAACTTCAAACTCCTCCTTTCCTTACCCATTTCTACTTTGTATTGGACTGATGAAGTCACTGTGTGGCGAAACGTTTCTTCAATAAAGATTACCATATGTTGCATAAGTGTAGCAGTGCTGTGACTGTAGCAGTGATGTGACTGTAGCAGTGTTGTGACTGTGACTGTAGCAGTGTTGTGACTGTAGCAATGTTGTGACTGACAGTAGCAGTGTTGTGACTGTAGCAGTGTTGTGACTGTAGCAATGTTGTGACTGTAGCAATGTTGTGACTGACTGTCGCAGTGTTGTGACTGTAGCAGTGTTGTAACTGTAGCAATGTCGTGACTGTAGCAATGTTGTGACTGACAGTAGCAGTGTTGTGACTGACTGTAGCAGTGTTGTGACTGTAGCAGTGTTGTGACTGTAGCAATGTTGTGACTGTAGCAATGTTGTGACTGTAGCAGTGTTGTGACTGTAGCAGTGTTGTAACTGTAGCAATGTCGTGACTGTAGCAATGTTGTGACTGACTGTAGCAGTGTTGACTGACTGTAGCAGTGTTGACTGACTGTAGCAGTGTTGTGACTGACTGCAGCAATAAAGTTGAACACGTCAGATAGATAAGTCAATGACATGTAAGGTAGCAGACCAGGTAGATAGAAACTGCACCAGGAAGTTGATGAATCAAATGTGGTGCCATGAGACAGAGCTCTACAACATTACATACACAAGCTTACATACAGGGGCTTTGACTCGACCCGTGTAGGCGTACCTATGTAAGTACAAGAGCCATGACTCGACCCTTTGCAAGCACACTTTAATGCAAGAACTACGACCCCTACAAGCACACCCAGGTTAAGCACAGGACAATGAATCGACCCCTGCAAGCACACCTAGGTAAGTACAGTGTCACGGACAAGTACCACCATACAAGGGGTGGTCACTGGTAACAGTGTCCACCATACAAGGGGTGGTCACTGGTAACAGTGTACCTAAAGCCTCAGCCTAACTGAATTATCGTCAACCGTCTCTTAAGTTAAGCGGATTTAGCGATGTGGTTCACGGCAGCAATATGCAGATCAGTAGATGGGCACGGAGTATGATCAGTGATGTGGTTCACGGCTAGAAATATGCAAATTCAGCGGGTGTGGTTACAGCAGTAATATGAGATTCACCGTGATGTGTTCACGAGCAAGCAATATGCAGATTCAGTGATGTGGTTCACGGCAGCAATATGCAGATTCAGTGATGTGGTTCACGGCAGCAATATGCAATTCAGCGATGTGGTTCACGGCAGCAATATGCAGATTCAGTGATGTGGTTCACGGCAGCAATATGCAGATTCAGTGATGTGGTTCACGGCAGCAATATGCAGATTCAGTGATGTGGTTCACGGCAGCAATATGCGGATTCAGTGATGTGGTTCACGGCAGCAATATGCAGATTCAGTGATGTGGTTCACGGCAGCAATATGCAGATTCAGTGATGTGGTTCACGGCAGCAATATGCAGATTCAGTGATGTGGTTCACGGCAGAAATATGTGGATTCAGTGATGTGGTTCACGGCAGCAATATGCAGATTCAGTGATGTGGTTCACGGCAGCAATATGCAGATTCAGTGATGTGGTTCACGGCAGAAATATGCAGATTCAGTGATGTGGTTCACGGCAGAAATATGCGGATTCAGTGATGTGGTTCACGGCAGCAATATGCAGATTCAGTGATGTGGTTCAGGTAGAATATGGATTCAGTGATGTGGTTCACGGTAGCAATATGCAGATTCAGTGATGTGGTTCACGGTAGCAATATGCAGATTCAGTGATGTGGTTCACGGCAGCAATATGCGGATTCAGTGATGTGGTTCACGGCAGCAATATGCGGATTCAGTGATGTGGTTCACGGCAGCAATATGCAGATTCAGTGATGTGGTTCACGGTAGCAATATGCAGATTCAGTGATGTGGTTCACGGTAGCAATATGCAGATTCAGTGATGTGGTTCACGGCAGAAATATGCGGATTCAGTGATGTGGTTCACGGTAGCAATATGCATATTCAGTGATGTGGTTCACGGCAGCAATATGCGGATTCAGTGATGTGGTTCACGGTAGCAATATGCATATTCAGTGATGTGGTTCACGGCAGCAATATGCGGATTCAGTGATGTGGTTCACGGTAGCAATATGCAGATTCAATGATGTGGTTCACGGTAGCAATATGCGGATTCAGTGATGTGGTTCACGGTAGCAATATGCAGATTCAGTGATGTGGTTCACGGTAGCAATATGCAGATTCAGTGATGTGGTTCACGGTAGCAATATGCAGATTCAATGATGTGGTTCACGGTAGCAATATGCAGATTCAGTGATGTAGTTCACGGCAGCAATATGCAGATTCAGTGATGTAGTTCACGGCAGCAATATGCAGATTCAATGATGTGGTTCACGGTAGCAATATGCGGATTCAGTGATGTGGTTCACGGTAGCAATATGCAGATCAGTGATGTGTTCACGGTAGCAATATGCAGATTCAGTGATGTGGTTCACGGTAGCAATATGCAGATTCAGTGATGTGGTTCACGGTAGCAATATGCGGATTCAGTGATGTAGTTCACGGCAGCAATATGCAGATTCAGTGATGTGGTTCACGGTAGCAATATGCAGATTCAGTGATGTGGTTCACGGCTAGCAATATGCGATTCAGTGATGTGGTTTCACGGCAGAAATATGCAGATTCTAGTGATGTGTTCAGGAGCAATATGCAGATTTCAGTGATGTAGTTCACGGCAGCAATATGCAGATTCAGTGATGTAGTTCACGGCAGCAATATGCAGATTCAGTGATGTAGTTCACGGCAGCAATATGCAGATTCAGTGATGTAGTTCACGGCAGCAATATGCCGATTCGTGGATTCAGTGATTGTTCACGTACATTGCAATTCTGATGTGGTTCACGGCAGCAATATGCAGATTCAGTGATGTAGTTCACGGCAGCAATATGCCGATTCGTTGATTCAGTGGAATCACTTGCAGGAGCAACCAGACGTTTGTTGACACCACTGCTCAACCTGCAACGCTGCTCCCAACTTATATTTATACACCATTACTTTTATTATATTATTCATATTATTATTCTTATTTTACCCATCCACTCTCTCTCAGTCTCTCTCTCTCTTTCTTTCTCAATTACAAAATTCTGTCAGCATAAGTCTAGCTAAAAATGAGAATCTGAGGTAACTCCGTCGTAATGGCGAGAAGACAGAGTAAATTCCAAAACTTTCACCCTCCTCCTTATTTACGTCCTTTATTGGAGTAGCTTTGAGAGAGAGAGAGAGAGAGAGAGAGAGAGAGAGAGAGAGAGAGAGAAGAGAGAGAGAGAGAGAGAGAGAGAGAGAGAGAGAGAGAAACTGCCGTGTAGGTATTGTTTAAACTGAGTGAGAGATGCAACCATAGTTGTCAATACCTGCTGACATGACCCACCTGCTGGCACCACCCACCTGTTGGCACCACCCACCTGCTGGCACCACCCACCTGTTGGCACCACCCACCTGCTGAGACTCCCTACCTGCTGGCACCACTCACCTATTGACATCACACACCTGCTGACACCACCCACAGGCTGGTACCACCCACCTGCTGACACTACCCACTTGCTGGTACCACCCACCTGCTGACACCACCCACCTGACACCACTCACTTGCTGACATCACTCACCTGTTGACATCACCCAGCTGCTTTCTTGTTCAAAACAAGAATATTGAAGCCCCACAGTTCTTCGTAACACGATCAAACATGACTTGGATACTTCCGTAAATTCAAGTTGTCGCCACGGTAGAGCGCGCTCACATAACCCCCCCGGCTTCGAACTTCCCCTTTAATAAAACACGGATAACTTCCGGTTCAAAATCTCTCGACTTCCACTTCAAAAAATTTCTTGACTCCTAGTCAAAAAATCTCTACTTCCAGTTCAAAATTTCTCGACTTCCGGTAAAAAAAAATACTTCCGGTTCAAAATCTCTCGACTTTCGATTCATAAAATCTATTGACTTCCGGTCAAAGAATTCCTAGAATTTCGGCCACAAAATCTTACACTTCCTGTCAAAAAAAATATATGATTTTATATACAAAAAATCTCTTGACTTCCGGTCAGTAACAAAAGCTCTCGACTTCCGGTCAAAAACTAATGTAACTTCCAGGAAATTTATTTTAAGGAATTTCGTAATGCGAAGTACAACTCTCGCTCGTTAAACACCATCATGGTGCTAGGGAAGGAAAGGAACACCAGAAGCAGCAAGGAGACAGAGAGAGAGAGAGAGAGAGAGAGAGAGAGAGAGAGAGAGAGAGAGAGAGAGAGAGAGAGAGAGAGAGAGAGAGAGAGAGAGAGAGAGAGAGAGAGAGAGTGAGAGAGAGAGAGTGAGAGGAAGAGTGGAGGGAGAGGCAGGAGAGAAGGAACAGTGGAAGAGGGAGAGTGGACAACTGGGGAGAGAGAGAATAGAGGAGGGAGAGGGGGAGTGGAGAACTGGGGAGAGAGAGAATGGAGGAGGGAGAGGGGAAGTAGAGAACTGGGGAGAGAGAGAGAATGGAGGGAGAGGGGGAGTGGAGAACTGGGGAAAGAAAGAATAGAGGAGGGAGAGGGAAAGTGGAGAACTGGGGAAAGAAAGAATAGATAAGGGAGAGAGTGGAAAACTGGGGAAAGAAAGAATGGAGGAGGGGGAGTGGAGAACTGGGGAAAGAAATAATGGAGGGAGAGGGAGGAGTGGGAATAAGAAGAATGGAAAAGGGACGAATGGGGAGAAGAGTGGAAGAGGGAGAGCAAGAAGTGAGAGAGTGGAGCACAGAGAGGGAGGGGGAAGAGTGAAGGAGGAGCAGTGAGTAGAGGGAGTACCAAAAGCGAATAAGAGGGTGCAGGCAAAAAAGGAATGGAAGGAGGAAGAAACAAAGAGGAATGATATAATCAGGAGAGAGGAGGAGGAGACAAAGAGAAGTATTGAGGTGGGAGAGAGGAGGGAAGAAAGATGAACAAGAAGAGGAGGAAGAGGTAGACCAAACAGTAGTAATGGTAACAGCAAGACACAAAACAGTAGTAACGGTAACAGCAAAAGGGGAAAAACTAGTAACGGTAACAGCAACAGGGGCAAAACAGTAGTAACGGTAACAGCAACAGGGGCAAAACAGTAGTAACGGTAGCATCAACAGGGGCAAAACAGTAGTAACGGTAACATCAGCAGGGGCAAAACAGTAGCAACGGTAACAGCAACAGAGACAAAACAATAGTAACGGTAACTGCTACAGGGGCAAAACAAAAGTAATGGTAACAGCAACAGGGGCAAAACAGAAGTAACGATAACAGCAACAGGGGCAAAACAGTAGTAACGGTAACAGCAACAGGGGCAAAAAGTAGTAATGATAACAGCAAGATGGGCACGATAACTAAGGCAACAGGCAGAGGCCCCACCACAACATACAGGACGACCCTCACACAGAACACACAAGGAACTTGTGAGATACCTGGGAATAATAACGTCAGAGGACCTACCATTTAGAGAACACAATAAAGCAGATGCATCATGGGCCAGAATAATGCCAAGGCGGATGATGAGAACTTTTAAAACAAAGGAAGGAATGACAATGGCGGCGCTATTGTTTTCTCACATCTAGACAACAGAAATGTGCTCAGAGCCCCTTTCCAGGTAGGAGAAATATCAGAAGTGGAAAATATAGAGATCGTTTACTGCCCACATAGAGCTAATAAAGTATTTGAACTATTGGGAATACCTCGAAGCGCTTGGCTCTACGAGGTATTCCCAGTAGTTTAAATGCTCCATGGAATATACTCCAAGCCTTGGAGAATATTCTCTGGAGCGAGGGAGAGAGATACCTCATAACATGCACATGGAAAATACTAGGGGGTGGGCGTCTGGTCCAAAATCTACATACTACCATAACAACGAGGAGTGAGAGATATGGAGGAGTAAAACAAACCCAGTAAATAGCAGGGGCACCATAGGCACAATAAGAGAGCACTACATCAACATCCGTAAACGCTATTCATCTTGCTACCAGTAGATATCAGAAATAGTGTCGAAAACAGTGTAAAAGTTTTCATTAGGAGATTGGATTGCTGCGTCCACCAAGTGCTACATCAACCAGGCTGCGATGGCCATGTGGGCCAGCAGGCCGCCAACAGCAACAGCCTGACTGAACAGGAAATCAACAGGAGGGGAGGAACCTGACATCAAGCCGAGCTTCGAAGGTAAGCAAAACCCTCGAAATCGGTCACGGGAATGTCACAGGTAGAGGTAAAGACAATATTGAGTGAACGGGAGTAAAGATGTAACTGGAACTAGAACATAATTCTGGTAAGCCAGTGGTTCATTAACTACCAGTACATAAACCACGGAACGGGTGGGGTTTCAACCTATGGCGAGTGAGTCGTAAGACTCCAGGCCAGTGCGTAAGCCACTGGGCCAGCTGGCCCAGTGGCTTAAGCACCCGTACCGTGGTTTGTTTACAATCGTGTAATTACGATTTTGTGGTAAGCCAGGGACGGCTAAATAACTGAGAAATGTAATCTGAACAACAACAGCGTCAGGAAACATTTTCCTGTTTCCTGACGAAGAAAACACCATCACTGGGGACACAGATGACAGCCGGGCCACAAGAGCATCAGGAAATACTTTTTCAGTCTCAAGATGGCAACTGGAACTAGACAGATATTCTAGAGCATTACTCTACACACAGGTGGGCAGGCAATAAATGAGCCGTAAAGGCCAGGAAAGAATAGATCTGGTACTTGGAGCTATGGCTCAACCCCCTACAACCACAGCTAGGTGAGTACATACTCCCACTACCCACCTCACCCACAAAAGGTGCGGGTAATAAAATACAGGAACAATTTGTGGGCGAACATATGTACATCTGTGTGCTTCCACGTGTACAGGAGTCATTTACGAAAGTGTACAAACACCCTCCAGGTAGACTACCGAGTGTTACTTCAATACACTACCACTCTGAAAATAAATGGTATAAAATACCGACACAATGGAAACATAAACACATATGCAGTTTAATGTGATCCTTTATTGACAACGTTTCGCCCACACAGTGGGCTTTTTCAAGTCACAAACAGATCTACCTGGGGTGGAAGGTACGGAAGTATTTATAGTCAGGTTCAGAATGTTGAGGTCAGGTGGAGAATGCTGCATCTGATGATCTACCGGGTGGGGTATAGAGTCTTGGGTAGCTTGGCAGGGGTATTGGACAAATTGTGAGTAGACCTTCTGCAGTGTTCTATGTTCTTATGTTTTATGTTGTCTCCATGTGATAACTTGTGGACACCAAATCCCATTCACTTCAAACCTTCAACGCTAATACTTAAATGCAGGAGAAACTTTTGTCGCACTCGGCACTAATCCTTTAGCGTGCCTTGACGTACAGGAGCCAGGGGTTATGGTCAGTGGTCAGTCGTCGCGTGAGGTCACAGACCCTGAGCTGCTTTGGGGATTAGCGTGGACGGTTACAAAGCATGGCTTGCTTCTGCAGTGTTTTAAAAATTGAGGTTGGAGAGTTGAAGGAGGAGGTCTTGCTTCTCCAGGAGGAGATTAGGAGGCTGAAGGTCCACCTCAATGGGTCTGGGAGAGTGTGAGGTGGCTGGAGTTGTGGGAAATGAGGCTTCTAGCAGTGAGGTGCAGTCTGTCTCTCGCTGTGAGGAGGCTGTAGTTGGGGAGGTAGCAACGGCTACCAGCAGTGAGGTGCAGTCCAGCACCTGCTACAAGTGGCGAGTGGTTCACAGTAATGGGAGGCGCATCAGAGTAAGGAAAGTTAAGAGTGAAGATCTGAAGGTAGGAAATCGCTTCTCTGTTCTTCAGGATGAATGTACTTCAGTGGCCAGTGAAGGTAAGGGTACTACTGCCCCTGCTAATGGAGGTAAGCGCATTCTTGTGGTTGGTGACTCTCAGGTAAGATATATTGACCGTGCTTTTTGTAATAGGAATAAGAAGATGAGAGATAGAGTGTGCTTCCCTGGAGCTGGTGTTGGGACATTGTCAACAGGCTGGATAATATCATGTCAGGTAATGGGAACAAGCCCATTATCTGTCTCAGTGCTGGTGGAAATGATATTGGGAAGGGTAGGAGAGAAGAGCTGCTAGATAAGTACAGGTCAGCTATAGATTTCATTAAGTCTAAGGGAGGGATCCCAATCATATGTAGCATCTTCCCTAGAAGGGGAGTAGGAAATGAATGGTTGTCTAGGGCAATTGGTGTAAATTGCTGGCTAGACAGATACTGCAAGGAACTTGCAATCCCATTCATTGACAACTGGAACAATTTTTATGGCAAACATGATATGTATGCAAGGGATGGGATACATCTCTCTGGGCAGGGGTGGTAGCACTTGCAGACTCGATTGAGAAGGCCATTGGTGAAATGCCTATGATTTTAAACTGATGGAAGATAGAGGTATGGGTGTGTGTGGGAAACAAGCAGGTTGCAACACTAGGGTTGGAAACAGTAAATGTATAAAAGGCATTCAGCATGAAGTTATAAATAAAGACAATAGATCAGGTCAGCAAACAAAGGGGGACAGCAGAGGGCAGCAAGGGATTAGCTCCCTTAAGGTTTACTATACTAATAGCAGGAGTGTAAGAAATAAGATAGATGAGCTAAGATTAATTGCAAGTGCAGGAAACGTAGATATTATTGCTATAACAGAGACCTGACTCAATCTGAATGATAGAGAGATGCCCTCTGAATGTCACATACAAGGCTATAAATTATTCCACACTGACAGGGTCAACAGGAAAGGTGGTGGAGTAGCGATGTATGTCAGAGACAATTTAAATTGTTGTGTTAGACAAGATATTAAATTAGAAGCGTCAGCCACTGAATCTGTTTGGTTACAGCTTCTCGAGGGCCGAGAAAAACTAATTTTGGGTGTGATTTACAGGGCCCCAAATCTTGATAGGGAGTGCAGTAAACTTCTATGGGACGAAATTCGTAAGGCATCTACATACGAAAATGTTGTGCTAATGGGAGATTTCAACTATAGACAGATTGACTGGAGCAATTTGACAGGAAATTTAGAGTCAGGTGACTTTCTTGATACAATCCAGGATTGTTTTTTAAAACAGTTTGTGACAGAGCCAACTAGGGGAAATAACCTCCTTGACTTGGTTCTTGCCAGTAGGGAAACACTAATTAATAATCTTGAGGTTAATGATGAGCTTGGGGAAAGTGATCACAAATCACTCAGTTTTAATATATCATGGAATTCCCCTAATAATGGCAATCAAGTCTCCGTCCCTGACTTTCGCTTGGCTGATTTCATAGGACTGAAAAATTACTTAGGTGGGCTGAACTGGAATGACCTGACTAAGGGTCAGGTAGGTGGTGATGGTTGCCGATATGATGCTTTCCAGGGCATAGTTCCAGCTGCTCAGTCAAATTATGTTTCAAATAGGGAAATCAGATCAAACAAAAATGATCCTAAATGGATGAACAATAGATTAAAATATCTGATTGGTCAAAAGAGAGGCATATATAGGCAAATCAAAAGAGGAGAGGGGCAATTAAGAAATCGATATATTCAGTTAAAGAGAGAAATAAAAAGGGGAATTAGAAAAGCAAAAAGAGATTATGAGGTTAAAGTTGCAAGAGAATCGAAGACTAACCCAAAAGGATTCTTTCAGGTATACAGAAGTAAGATCAGGGACAAGATAGGCCCACTCAAAAGTTCCTCGGGTCAGCTCACTGACAGTGATAAGGAAATGTGTAGAATTTTTAACACATACTTCCTCTCAGTTTTTACACAGGAGGATACCAGCGATATTCCAGTAATAATAAATTATGTAGAACAGGACGATAATAAAACTGTGCACGATTAGGGTCACAAGTGACATGGTCCTTAGGCAAATAGATAAATTAAAACCTAACAAATCCCAGGCCCTGATGAACTGTATGCAAGGGTTCTAAAGGAATGTAAAGAGGAGCTTAGCACACCTTTGGCTAATCTTTTCAACATATCACTACAAACTGGCATGGTGCCAGATAAGTGGAAAATGGCAAATGTGATACCTATTTTCAAAACAGGTGACAGGTCCTTAGCTTCGAACTATAGACCAATAAGCCTAACCTCCATAGTGAGAAAATTTATGGAATCAATAATTGCCGAGGCAGTTCGTAGCCACCTTGAAAAGCATAAATTAATCAACGAATCTCAGCATGGTTTTACAAAGGGGCGTTCCTGCCTTACGAATTTATTAACTTTTTTCACTAAGGTATTTGAGGAGGTAGATCATGGTAATGAATATGATATTGTGTATATGGACTTCAGTAAGGCTTTTGACAGGGTCCCACATCAGAGACTATTGAGGAAAATTAAAGCACATGGAATAGGAGGAGAATTTTTTTCCTGGATAGAGGCATGGTTGACAAATAGGCAGCAGAGAGTTTGCATAAATGGGGAGAAATCAGAGTGGGGAAGTGTCACGAGCGGTGTTCCACAGGGGTCAGTGTTGGGCCCCTGCTGTTCACAATCTACATAAACGACATAGATGAGGGCATAAAGAGCGACATCGGCAAGTTTGCCGATGACACCAAAATAGGCTGTCGAATTCATTCTGACGAGGACATTGGAGCACTCCAGGAAGATTTGAATAGACTGATGCAGTGGTCGGAGAAGTGGCAGATGCAGTTTAATATAGACAAATGCAAAGTTCTAAATGTTGGACAGGACAATAACCATGCCACATATAAAATAAATAATGTAGATCTTAATATTACGGATTGCGAAAAAGATTTAGGAGTTCTGGTTAGCAGTAATCTGAAACCAAGACAACAGTGCATAAGTGTTCGCAATAAAGCTAATAGAATCCTTGGCTTCATATCAAGAAGCATAAATAATAGGAGTCCTCAGGTTGTTCTTCAACTCTATACATCCTTGGTTAGGCCTCATTTAGATTATGCTGCACAGTTTTGGTCACCGTATTACAGAATGGATATAAATTCTCTGGAAAATGTACAAAGGAGGATGACAAAGTTGATCCCATGTATCAGAAACCTTCCCTATGAGGATAGACTAAGGGATAGACTAAGGGCCCTGAATCTGCACTCTCTAGAAAGACGTAGAACTAGGGGGGATATGATTGAGGTGTATAAATGGAAGACAGGAATAAATAAAGGGGATGTAAATAGTGTGCTGAAAATATCTAGCCTAGACAGGACTCGCAGCAATGGTTTTAAGTTGGAAAAATTCAGATTCAGGAAGGATATAGGAAAGTACTGGTTTGGTAATAGAGTTGTGGATGAGTGGAACAAACTCCCAAGTACAGTTATAGAGGCCAGAACGTTGTGTAGCTTTAAAAATAGGTTGGATAAATACATGAGTGGATGTGGGTGGGTGTGAGTTGGACCTGATAGCTTGTGCTACCAGGTCGGTTGCCGTGTTCCTCCCTTAAGTCAATGTGACCTGACCTGACTAGGTTGGGTGCATTGGCTTAAGCCGGTAGGAGACTTGGACCTGCCTCGCATGGGCCAGTAGGCCTTCTGCAGTGTTCCTTTGTTCTTATGTTCTTAAGAAGTTTCTTGGCTAGTGGTTCAGCTATGTTATAGAAGCCATTGTTCTGGTTGAAATTGTTGGTTATAGAGATAAGCGATGATTCCAGGATTCTTCGGTATTGAGTGTTGTCTTCTGTGGCGATAAGTCTTGAGTTTCTGTAGTTAATTAAACTCAAGACTTATCGCCACAGAAGACAACACTCAATACCGAAGAATCCTGGAATCATCGCTTATCTCTATAACCAACAATTTCAACCAGAACAATGGCTTCTATAACATAGCTGAACCACTCGCCAAGAAACTTCTTCATCGCTATCCCACATAAGAACATAGAACACTGCAGAAGGTCTGCTCACAACTTATCCAATACCCCTACCAAGCTACCCAAGACTCTATAATACCCCACCCAGTGGATCATCAGATGCAGCTTTCTCCACCTGACCTCAACATTCTGAACCTGACTATAAATACTCCCGTACTTTCCACCCCAGGTAGATCTGTGTGTGACTTGAAAAACGTTGAAACATTGTCAATAAAGGATCACATTAAACTGCATATGTGTTTATGTTTCCACACTACCACTCTCTTTGGACATTCGCAGCTTACTTTTCAGAAGATCAACAGGCAAGAGATACATCATAATCTACACCTAGAAGATCCTGGAGGGACTGGTCCCTAGCCTGCATATAGTAATCACTCCCTACAAAAGCAAAAGACTTGGCAGGCGATGTAACATACACCCCAGTGAAAAGTAGGGGCGCCATTAGTACACTAAGAGAAAATACAATAAGTGTCCGGGGCCCAAGACTGTTCAACAGCCTCCCACCAGCCATAAGGGGAATTACCAATAGACCCCTGGTTGTCTTCAAGAGGGAGCTGGACAGATACCTAAGTCAGTGCCGGATCAGCCGGGCTGTGGTTCGTACGTTGGATTACGTGCGGCTAGCAGTAACAACCTCGTTGACCAGGCCCTGATCCACCAGGAGGCCTCGTCATGGACTGGGCCGCGGGGGTATTGATCCCTGGAATACCCTCCAGGTAGACTCAAGGTAGATATACAGTAGATCTCATTTTACATTTGCTTAAAGATTTGAAGCATTTTAAGAGACAGGTCAAGTTGGTCACATATCACCCAGTTCACTGTGATCCTGACTCAGTGTTTCTTGACGTGTTATAAAGCATTCTCTCACCAGCAAGTTCTTTATCGTCAATGTTTAAAACAAACTTTAATCTTGATATTTCTGGGGGGACCGAATTCCTTGAATTCCTCCCAGACCTCACCACCAATCTACTGTCCTTCCGCGTTCTTTCTCCGTTACTCCCACTTCCTCCAATCCTCATATCCCTTCTTCCTCTTTCTCCTTCCCTCTACCCAGTTCCTCTCTCCCTCCCTCCATCCTCTGGTGGTATTTTATTTGTTAGGAGAAATGTGAAAATTGGTGCTGACGTGGGTCTTAAGTCATGTGATGACCCACTCACTGCAGCTTATGGCTCTATGACCGAGGTCTTGTTCTGGCTTTCCGGTCTATATCCTTAAAAATTAAAGACCACACCTGAAGATTTAATGCTTGGCAATTGTTTTTACTTCACATATTAAAAAAGACACCAAAAAATAGTGACCTAGGATTTGCTCCTCTTTCTCTACCTCCTTCACTCCCTCCTTTCTTCCTTTCCTCCTTGCTCCTGGTGGCAGCGTGGTGAACACATCAAACAATACAGTAGAACACACAATTCAGGTGAGTCATAGGGATGTTAGGAGGTATTTCTTCAGCCTTAGAGTTGTCAGGAAGTATTACAATCTGGAGACTGAAGTAGTGAAGGCAGGATCGATACACAGCTTTAAGATGAGCTATGATAAGGCTTTTGGGGCAGGGAAAGAGTGCATCTAGTAGCGACCAACGAAGAGGTAGGGCCAGGAGCTATGATTCGACCCCTGCAACCGCTAATAGGTGAGTATACACACACACACACACACACACACCTACCTGAGAGCACTAGTATCAGTCACTGATCTGTTCACTTCAGAAAGACATATGTATAGATGGTAGTAAAGGTCTACTACACGTGAGAGCCAGAATGAGGCTGAGATACCGTCATCTGTGGCCCACACATCCATCACAACCTGGCTGATCCGGCACTTACAGCGGGGAAGCTGCCCAGCCTCTTCTTAAAAACTTGTCATTGTTCCCGCAATATTTCTGATATCTGCTGGTAGTATGTTGAAGAGCCTTGGACCACGCAAGTTGACAGTGTTATTTAATTGCACATATAGCTTCCCTGCGCTTCACCTGGTTTCTTCCACACTTCTAGTGTTCAAGTTAGGGACCAGATTCTAAGTATATTCAATGTACGGTACTTGAAGGATGCCTGAAGGATATTTTCAGGGGTCAACGTGCCCACGGCCCAGTCCCAGACCAAGCCTCCTGCTGGATCAAGATCTGATTAACCAAGCTGTTACAGGACACAGTATACATTATATGGTATTTCCCTTTTCACCGTTCCAGAGAGAACACTGCAGGTGGTATCTCTCTTGCCTTGAAAGTCACTGTGAGGACAAAGAAAACATTCAAATCATATGAACTCAGGAAGTGTCAAAGTCGCCATCAATGACCTTGCTTTTCTTATCCTAAAAGTTCCCAGAAAAAGCCAGCCTGCCATTTTCCTGGCCTCTGGTGCATTTTCCTTATTTTGAACGTAATCCTTACGTTCTATGATAGGGTCTACGTTCGTTATGCGTTCTTCATTCCTCTCATAACTAATCAATTGAAATATATCACGGACGAACATCATGTTGCTTTCCTCTGCCCACTGGAAGACTTCCTTACATTTTTTATTTTTTTTTTCTGATTTCCACCGAGGTGACCATCAAACTCACTTTGGTACCGCTGGCAAGAGCTGGGACGCTGTGGTTAACATTGTCTCACTCTGTCATGTCCACCACAAACACTAATAATACCAAGAGATTAATATTAAACCTCATTTTTTATTTTCTAAATTACACATCTATTATACCTCTTGCTACCTCCACCTCTTAACTCTCCCCCCCCTCTTTCCTCTTCTTTTCCTTATCGTCCCTCACCATTTCTTCCTCTTCTCCCTTTCCCATTTCTCCATTACATAACACGATTAGGAACTTTCTTACACACACAAAACAATCCCCAAAATATATATAAAATATATATATATATATAAAATATATTATATATATAATATATATAAATATATAATATATATATATATAATATATATTTAAATTTTTTTTATTTATTTTTTATTATTATCACACTGGCCGATTCCCACCAAGGCAGGGTGGCCCGAAAAAGAAAAACTTTCACCATCATTCACTCCATCACTGTCTTGCCAGAAGGGTGCTTTACACTACAGTTTTTAAACTGCAACATTAACACCCCTCCTTCAGAGTGCAGGCACTGTACTTCCCATCTCCAGGACTCAAGTCCGGCCTGCCGGTTTCCCTGAACCCCTTCATAAATGTTACTTTGCTCACACTCCAACAGCACGTCAAGTATTAAAAACCATTTGTCTCCATTCACTCCTATCAAACACGCTCACGCACGCCTGCTGGAAGTCCAAGCCCCTCGCACACAAAACCTCCTTTACCCCCTCCCTCCAACCTTTCCTAGGCCGACCCCTACCCCGCCTTCCTTCCACTACAGACCGATACACTCTTGAAGTCACTCTGTTTCGCTCCATTCTCTCTACATGTTCGAACCACCTCAACAACCCTTCCTCAGCCCTCTGGACAACATTTTGGTAATCCCGCACCTCTTCCTAACTTCCAAACTACGAATTCTCTGCATTATATTCACACCACACATTGCCCTCAGACATGACATCTCCACTGCCTCCAGCCTTCTCCTCGCTGCAACATTCATCACCATGCTTCACACCCATATAAGAGCGTTGGTAAAACTATACTCTCATACATTCCCCTCTTTGCCTCCAAGGACAAAGTTCTTTGTCTCCACAGACTCCTAAGTGCACCACTCACCCTTTTCCCCTCATCAATTCTATGATTCACCTCATCTTTCATAGACCCATCCGCTGACACGTCCACTCCCCAAATATCTGAATACATTCACCTCCTCCATACTCTCTCCCTCCAATCTGATATCCAATCTTTCATCACCTAATCTTTTTGTTATCCTCATAACCTTACTCTTTCCTGTATTCACTTTTAATTTTCTTTTTTACATACCCTACCAAATTCATCCACCAATCTCTGCAACTTCTCTTCAGAATCTCCCAAGAACACAGTGTCATCAGCAAAGAGCAACTGTGACAACTCCCACTTTATGTGTGATTCTTTATCTTTTAACTCCACGCCTCTTGCCAAGACCCTCGCATTTACTTCTCTTACAACCCCATCTATAAATATATTAAACAACCACGGTGACATCACACATCCTTGTCTAAGGCCTACTTTTACTGGGAAATAATTTCCCCCTTTCCTACATACTCTAACTTGAGCCTCACTATCCTCGTAAAAACTCTTCACTGCTTTCAGTAACCTACCTCCTACACCATACACTTGCAACATCTGCCACATTGCCCCCCTATCCACCCTGTCATATGCCTTTTCCAAATCCATAAATGCCACAAAGACCTCTTTAGCCTTATCTAAATACTGTTCACTTATATGTTTCACTGTAAACACCTGGTCCACACACACCCCTACCTTTCCTAAAGCCTCCTTGTTCATCTGCTATCCTATTCTCCGTCTTACTCTTAATTCTTTCAATAATAACTCTACCATACACTTTACCAGGTACACTCAGCAGACTTATCCCCCTATAATTTTTGCACTCTCTTTTGTCCCCTTTGCCTTTATATATATATATATATATATATATATATATATATATATATATATATAATATATATATATATATATATATATATATAAATGATTTTCTTCAAGAATCAATAATTGGTGCAGTCACAATGAATGCTCAAGCAGATGTTATTTCTGACGTAGATATTTTATCTACCTCTTTATAATTACTAGTAAAAATTTAGTACAATGTGTTAGATAAAAAAAAGAAGCACTCAAGAGGAACCCTTAAGATATTAAATCAACGTTTCGCTCTCCAAGTGACCTAAACGTCGCTCCTGGAGAGCTCAGCTGTTATTGGTACTTTTCTCCACCTAATTTACACATTTCTCATTCACACACTGTTTCTCATTTGTATATTATATTTCTCATTTGGATCTAGTTTATCATAATCTGTTTACACTTATCACCTTTCCCTTGCACCCTCATAGGTAAACAATGATACAACAGGTACACCATTGTACCACCAAATGAACAAAAGGCACCAAAAAGTAAAAATGGGACCCCAAGTAAAAAAATGGCACCACAATAAAAAATGGCACCCCCAAGTAAACAATGGTAAAACACAATTTAAAAAATGGCAACCCCCAAGTAAAAAAATGGCACCCAAAATAAAAAAATGGTATCACAATTTAAAAAATGGGACCACAAATAAACCAAAGGTACCACACTGTTCCCCAGGGCTCAGGTCCTCTTTCTATATAGTCAACTTTAAAATTTTTTCCTTTAGTGGGTTTATCACAAGGGTTTTTTTTGTAAGGGGGAAATGAGGGGGGAGAGCGGTGGGGGGAGTAGTAAACCCCCCCCACACCACGGTGCAGAGATAACTTTAAACCCGCTATAAACCCCTACTCCAGTTTTCCTCCCCTCTCTCTCTCTCTTTCTTTTTCTCCTCTCTACTGACCCTGGCCAAACCCTCCCCCCCCCCCTAAACCCAACCCCCACCCTTCCCTTCCTTCCTTTCCCTTTCCTTCCCCCCTCTTTCCCCCCACTCCCTTTCCTCCACAATCCCTTTAAACTGTTTTACGCCCCCCAAAAATGGGCAACTTAAAGAAGAGGGTACCAGCTAAAGGGAAAAAATTTTCTTCCCTTCCTATCCCCCACTATCTTTTCCCCATCAAAATACTGAAGTTACCAGCTGAGACTGACACACTGAAGTCTACCCCGCTGAGGGCCCGAACTACTGAAGTCTACCCCTGAGACTGACCCCTACTGAAGTCCCAAACCGCGAGACAACACTACTGAAGTTACCACTGAGACTTTTCACTACTGAAGGGCAAACCCGGGTCGACTGACATACTGAAAAACTACCCGCTCAGACAAAACTAATGAAGTCTAAACCCGCTGAGAAATGACACTTTCTGAAGTTACCCTGAGACTGGGGCACTACTGAAGTCTACCAGCGAGGGCTGACATACTGAAATTACCAGCTTTAGGGCTGACATACTGAAGTCTAACCCGCTCAGACTGACACTACGAAGTCCCACCCGTCCAAAAACTGAACATTTCAACACCTTATAAGAGCATATCCTGTTGATGGAATATAACGAAAAACAGAAAACTTTTTTTACCACTGTGTAATACAAAAAGAACAGTGTGCAACACCTGTGCGTTCCCACTGTGTAACTAATACAAAAACGGGTAAGAAACCCCAAACGGGGTTTCCCTGGTAACTATCATATAAACAGTGTAGCAACACATGTGGTGTTCCCATTTTAAACTACATATAAAAACAGGTAGCAAACACACTGGGTTTGCCATGTGTAACTATAATAGCAGGGCAACACATGCGCTTTTCCCCACGGGTTTAACAATACAGAAGTGTAGCAAACACTGTGGTGTTCCCCTGTGTACTACAAAAGAAAGTGTAGCCACAAGTGGGTTCCCACGTGAACTATCATAAGAACATGTAGCAACACACTGGGGGTTTTTACCAGTGTAACTTATATAGAACAGGTAGCGACACACTGCGGGTGTTTGCCACTGGTAACATCATATAGAACAGGTAGCAAACATGCTGGTGTTACCCTGTGTAACTACATATAGAACAGGTAGGACACACTGCGGTGTTGCCCTGTGAAAACATCATAAGAACTGTACAAACACTGTGGTGTTCCCCCTGTGAACTATCTATAGAACTGTGCAACACATGGGTTTTTCCCACTGTGAAACTATCAAAAAAGTTACAACACACTGCGGGTGTTAACTGTTAACACATATAGAACAGTGTAGAAAAACCCCTGGGGGTTTTCCACTGTGTAATCATAAAAACATGAGCAAACCACTCGGTGTTACCACTTGTAAAAATTATAGAACAGTGTAGAAAACCCGCGGGTTCCCACTGTGTACTATCATATAGAACGGGGTAGAACACACTGTGGTGTTGCCATGTGTAACTATCATATAGAACAGTGTTAGCAAAAACACTTGGTGTTGCCACTGTGTAACATCAATAAAACATGAGCAAAAACTGTGGTTTTGCCACTGTGTAACTATCAGTAAAAACATGTAGCAAAAACGTTGGTTTGCCACTGTGTAACTATCATATGAACAGTGTAGCAACAATTGGGGGTTTACCACTGTGTAACTGTAAATAAACAGGTACAAACACGCGGGGTTTTTTCCACTGTGTAACAATCATAAAGAAAGTGTAGAAACACCTGCGGGGTGTTGCCACTGTGAAACTATCATACAAACAGTGTAGCAACACCTGCGATGTTGCCACGTGTCATCAATGAAATGTCAACCATTTGGGGTGTTCCCACTGGAAAAATCAATAAAACGTGTACAACACACTGTGGTTTCCCATGTGGTAACTACAAACAAAAATGTGCAAACACTGTGGTGTTGCCACTGTGAAACATCATAAATAGAACAGTGTAGAACACACGTGATTTGCACTGTTAACTATCATTAGAACTGTAGCAACACACTGCTGGTGTTGCCACTGTGAACTACTAAAAACGTGTAGAAACCACGCTGTGTTGCCACGTGTAACTATCAAATGAACAGTGTGAACACACTCGGGTGTTGCCACTGTGAAAACTACCCTATAGAACAGTGTGCAACACCTGCTGTTTTTCCCATGGTAATATCATACAGAACATGTAGAACACACTGCTGTGTTCCCCATGTAAACTATCAATAGAAAATGTAGCAAACACTGTGGTGTTACCACTGTGTAACTACATATAAACAGTGTAGCAAAAACGCTGGTTTACCACGTGTAACTTCAATAGAACAGTGTAGAAACCACATGGGGGTGTTCCCCTGTGTAGCTATCATATAGAACAGGTAGCAAACACGCGGGTGTTGCCACTGTTAACTATTATTAGAACAGTGTAGAACACATGTGTGTTCCCACGTGTAATTCAATAGAACAGTGTAGCAACACACTGCTTGTTTTACCACTGTGAACTCAAAAAACAGTGACCCACACACTGTGGTTTTTACCCGTGTAACTATCATATAGAAAAGTTAGCAAACAACTGCTGGGTTCCCCACGTGAAAACTATCAATAGAACAGTTAGCAACACACTCTGGTGTTGCCACTGTGAAACTATCAATAAACGTGTAGCAAACACTGGGTGTTGCCACTGGTAACTATCATACAAACAGTGTACAACACACTGTGGGTTGCCACGTGTAACTATATATAGAACAGTGTAGTAACAACTGGGGTTTGCCAGGTAACTATCATATAGAACAGTTTGTAGCCAACACTGCTGGTTAACCATGTGTAATATCAATATAACTGCAGCAACAAACTGCTTTTTACCACTGTTTTTAAATATCATATAGACAGTGAGCAACACATGGGTTTGCCCACGGTGTAACATCATAAGAACATGTAGGCAACCCCTGGGGTGTTGCCACGTTAAATCAATAGAACAGTGTAGCAACCACTGTGGTTTCCATGTGTAACTATCATATAGAACAGTGTAGCAACACACGCGGTGTTACCACTGTGTAATGTCTTTGAACAGTGTGCGCACATGCTGGTGTTGCCAGTGTAACATCTTTTAAGAACGGGTTAAAAACCCCGGGGTTTTTGCCATGTGTAACTTCATTAGAACAGTGTAGCAACACACTGGGTTTTTTCCCATGTGAAACTTCATAAAAACAGTGTAGAACACACTGCTGGTTTTAACCAGTGTAACTATCTCAGAAAGTGAAAACAAACACTGCTGGTTTACCACTGTGTAACATCAAAAAGAACAGTGTAGCAACACCCCGGGGGGTTTACCACGTGTAACTTCTATAGAACAGTGTAGAACACACTGCTGGTGTTTACCATTGTAACTGTCATATAAAACTGTAGCAACACATGCTGGTTTCCCACGGTAATATATATAGAACAGGTGCAACACACTGTGGTGTTACCCCTGGTAACTACAAAGAACAGTGTAGAACACATGCTGGTGTTACCACGTGAAACATCATATAGAACGTGTACAACACAGTGGGTTTTTTACCACGTGAAACTATCATATAGAACGGTGTAGCAAACACTGCTTTTTTTGCCACGTGAAACTTCAATAGAACAGTGTAGCAACACATGCTGCTGTTACCACAGTGTAACATCATATAGAACAGTGTAGCAACCACTGCTGGTGTTGCCCAGTGTAACATCATATAGAACATGTAGAACACATGGGGTTTTAACCACTGTGAAACTAAATACAGAAAGTTAGCAACACACTCGGGTGTTACACGTGTAACTATCAAAAGAACGTGTGAAAAACACACTGTGGTTTACCACAGTTAATATCATAAAAACAGTGTAGCAACACACTCCAGAGAAAATAATAATGCACCTTAGTACACAAAAAAACCAAAAATTTACCGCTGAAAAATATAATATAAAATATAACTCGCACATACGGAAATGATAACGCGTTTGGGTCCCACATAGCCCATAACTAGTCACCTAACACAGGAGGTAAGGGAGCCAGTTATTATGCCACAAACAGGAATTAAAAACAATTACCTTTAAACCCAAAAAACCTTTCTACACCTAAGAGAGTTTCGAGAGTAGTTTTTATTTCTGAGCCCGGCCATGGGCCAGGCTCGTTGGGTTTGCCTGGGCCCCCCAGGTGTTGCTACTGGTGGTCCCGCTGCCCCAAATGCCCCCTCACAGCCTGATTATTGGCCCCCCGGAAGATACTTGTCCCCTTCCCTTGAAAACTTCTACACTTGTCCACTGTTTTTAATCTTTTATTAAATGGTGGGAAAAATTTGGGGCCCCCGAATGTTGTAGAGGCTCCCTTATTGTCCACGGCGCCTCTGCTTTTCATTTAACATATCAAGGAAACTTTTCACCTACGGTTTTATCTAAAATATGACAAACCCTCTAGACTGAAAAAGGGATGGACCAGGCCTCGGGGGGGTTGACCCCCCAAACACCCTCAAGGGACTTTAGGATGTAGACCTATAGGGGACCCTAGGCCTCTGAAAATGCTTACTTTCCCGTCGTTTTCCCCCTTTTAAAGGGGGGAAATTTTAAACTCCAAGGATATTCCAACAGGGGAAAAAACGTTTGGGAAATAAATTTTTTTTGCAAAAGAGTTGTGGAGTGAGCCTTTGGCCAGCAGGCCCCTGCATGCATCTCTCTTTTCCTTCAATACTTCTCAAATTTACTAAAAAAAGATCCAACTTTTTCCCCGGAAGTATGTCTTTTAGGAGCTTGTTACCGGGAATTACTGAATTTGATTATTTCTATTATGATTATTTCATTTTTACATTTTCCCTTTTTATATTACTATTTTTTTTATTTACATAAAAAGAATAATATAATAAAATATTTTTTATACAAAAAATTAAACTGGGATTTTTCCCTTATTTCCTATAATAAAAAAATAAATTAACTTTTCGTGAATTTCCACGTTAATTCTCTAAATTTTTTACCCCTCGTTAACTCTTAATAAGCCCCCTTTGTTCAACCTCGTTAATCCCAAACAACCCCCGTTATTACGGGGAATTAACTGCACTTTCGTTAATTACTGCTAATTAATAGCAAATTTCGTTTTAAATTTTGTAATTTTAAAAGCAACTTTTTCGTTAATTACTGCTAATTAAAGCAACCCCCTTTTAAACTACCCTTTAAACCTCCAACACTTTTATCAAAATTCTGACAGCTAATTAACTCCCTTAACTCAAGTTAACTTGGTTAACACACATACAACCATACACAAATACACAAACTACATACCACCACACACACACACCCCAACCAAACACACACACAACCACACACACAACACCACACTGACCATCCTCACCCCAACAGAACACACAACACACCCACCACCTAGCACCCTCCTTCCCAACCGCTAACACACACACCAAAACACACTACACCCTCCTTCACCCAACACCTCAACACACCACACTACCCATCTTTCATCCTAACACGCTAACCACACACAACACACCCACGCACCATCCCTTTACCCCAAACGCTAACACAACACACACAACACAATAGCACCATCCCTTTACCCCCAAAACACGCTAACACACACCCACAACACCCAAATGCACCATCCTTCACCCCAACACGCTAACACACCACACACATAGCACCATCCTTTACCCTAACACGTAACACACACACCACCACACTAGCACCATCCTTCACCCTAACAGCTAACACAACCACACACACACACTACACCATCCTTCACCTAAACAAACAACACACAAACACCATCCTTCACCCTAAAAAGCTAAACCCCAAAACACATAGCACCCTCCTTTTCCCCCAACAGTAACACACACACAACCCAACCCCATCCTTTCCCCTAACACCTAAAACCCCACACACACCAAAACACACACGCAAGGTCAGTTTTTTTAATTTTTTTTGCAGAAGGTTTATTTTTTTCACGCCCCCAAACCATGTGTGGAAGGTAGGCAGTATTTTGGAGGGCAGCCGGAAAACTATGGGGGGCAGCACAGGGAAAATATATGGGGGTAGCACAAAATACTAGGGGGGTGTAGCACGGGAAATACTATTGGAGGGCAGCAAGGAACAACTAGTGGAGGGGGAGCACAGGAACATACAGTGGGGGGGCAGCACAGGGAAAATACAGTGGAGGGTAGCACAGGGAAATCTGTGGAGTGTAGCCAGGAACATACAGTGGGGGGAGCAAGGAACATCAGTGGGGGTGCACGGGCATACAGGGAGGTCACAGGAAATATATGGAGGGGCACAGGAACATATATGGGGGAGCCAGGAACATATATGGAGAGTACACAGGGAAAATATAGTGGAGGGCACCGGAACATACATGGAGAGTGCCAGGAACAACATGGAGGTACCCCCGGAACATCTAAGGAGGGTAGCCGAAAAAATACTATGGAGAGTACACAGGAAATACTAGTGGGGGGTACACAGGAAACATATATGGAGGGTTTTGCACAGGGGAACATACTAGTGGAGGGAGCCAGGAAATACCAGTGGAGGGTAGACAGGAACTTCTTGGAGGGTAGCAAGGAAATACTAGTGGAGAGTGCAAGGAACATACTAGTGGAAGTGCACGGAACATACAGGGAGGGACACAGGGAAAATACTGTGGAGAGTAACAGGAACTACTAGTGGGAAGTAGCACGGGGAAAATACTAGTGGAGGGGAGACAGGGAAATACAGTGGAGAGTAGCCAGGAACATATGTGGAGGGGAGCACAGGAAATACTAGTGGAGGGCAGCACAGGAACATACTTGGGGGGAAATAGCCAGGGAAATATGTGGGGGGGTCACAGGAACATACTAGTGGAGAGTAGCACGGAACATACTAGTGGGGGTAGACAGGAACATAC
>NC_069487.1:6375122-6434550 GCF_026875155.1 Cherax quadricarinatus
ATTGAGCCACAGAGATGGGGATTGAGCCACAGGAGATGGGGATTGAGCCACAGGAAATGGGGATTGAGCCACAGGGGAGGAGGATTAAGCCACATGGGAGGGGGGATTGTGGGGGTGTGGACTGTGATGTGTCATCCCAACAACAATAAAAATAATAATAATTAGTATTATTACAATAAGAATGATTATAATACAATAATAGTAATATTAATTACAAGAATAATTCCAATAACAATAATTAGAATATTTACGATAAAAGCTATTACAACAACAGTAATTATAAATTAATAATAATAAAAACAGTAATAACAACAGCAATAAAAATAATAATAATGAAAATTATAATTCAAAATTATTTTTAATTAATTTAAGTAGTAATGAGAATAACAGGAAGGTAATTAACCCATATTCTGGCTGAGCAGACTGATGGTAATTTACGGTTAATGGCTCAGGACTCAGGTAATTAACGGGAATTTATTAATAATTGAGCAGGTCGGTGCAGAACTCTTCTGGTGTTCCATCATAGGTTAATGTGCCGGGTAATTGACGGGGATTTGGCTTTGGTTATTTTAGGATTTGTGTGATTTGCCGGATTTGTTTGTTTAATTGGTGAGTTGATAATTGTAATGGGTGGATAATACACTGGAATTATATATGGGGTGGATAATTGATGGGAATTATGTAAGGGGTGGATACTCATACCTGCCACCATCACTGTGTACTCTCTTCCACCTGCCACCATCACTGTGTACTTTCTCCTACCTGCCACCATCACTGTGTACTCTCTCCCACCTGCCTCAATCACTGTGAACTCCCTCCCACCTGCCTCCATCACTGTACTCCGTCCCACCTGCCTCCATCACTGCGAACTCCCTCCCACCTGCCACCATCACTGTGTACTCTCTCCTACCTGCCACCATCACTGTGTACTCCCTCCCACCTGCCACCATCACTGTGAACTCCCTCCCACCTGCCTCCATCACTGTGTACTCCCACCTGCCACCATCACTGTGTATTCCCTGGCACCCTCACTGTGTACTCCCTGCCACCATCACTATACTCCCTCCCACATCTTCACACACACTGGAGTAATGACAGACACCTTCGTTAAACGTGAAGGATGCGCCGTAAAGTTTACTCTCCCTCAAATATATCTGTAGGGCCTCCTTCCTCTTTCCTCCTTCCCACCTTCTCTCCCTCCCTCCCTCCCTCTCTCCCCTACAACCCTCCATTCCTCCCACACTATCTCCCTCCATCCTCCCTCTTCCTCGCACCCTCTCCCACTCCCTATCTCCCATCAACCCTCGGTTTTGGTGTTCAACAAAGCTGTGAAGCAGCTGCGCAAGCAGCAAGAGTATACATCAACATGTCAGATGAAAAAGCCTTGATCAAACTGGATTCTGCCAACGCTTATAACTTAGAAGGGATGCTGCTCTCCAAGCAATTTCTAGAAACTTCCCTTCCCTCTATCCTTTCATACAATCATGTTATAGTGTGACTTCTAAACTGTTGTTTGGGGACCATGAAATTGACTCATGTGAGGGTGTGCAACAGGGGCACCCTCTCGCCCCGTTTCTATTCTGTATGGTCATCAAGGGGGGTCACAGAAGCGCTCTCCAGTGAACTCAATATCTGGTTCTTGGATGATGGTACCCTGGCTGGCACTAAAGAATCTCTCCTAAAGGACATCAGAAAATTGAAGACATGGGTGAGAGCCTGGGCCTGTCCATCACATTGGAGCCTTGTTGGACTGGAGGCACAGCCAGTGGCCCCTCCGGACTCTCAACTGGTGATGCTAACAATGAATTCCCCCCAACAAACATGCAACACAACCTCATTTATATTTGCTAATATACAGGGCCTTAAGCCATCAACCACCAATGAAATACCTTTCATTAGTGGACTTCTAGAGGAGTCACAGCCTTCACAGAAACCCACGCAAAAGATTACTTTGACAGTGAAATATGGATACCTGGATACAACTTTTTCAGATGCGATGAACAGGCAACAAAGAAGGGGGTTGGCCTGCATGTCAAAGAGTCACTCATTTGCACGGAGATATTGAATGCCTCAAATGATGTAGTGATGTAGTTGAAGTTCTAACAGAAATCGAGAACCAGAACTTAGTCATTGAACTTGTATATAAGCTACCAGATGCAACTTCCCAACAGTTCAAGGAACAGCTAGCAAAAATTGACTACTGTCTGGAAAACCTTCCGGCCCAGTAACCAAACATCTTGCTGCTTGGTGACTTCAATCTATGACATACAAAATGGAAGAATATAGCAAATAATGTAGCAGAAATAATCCCTGGAGGCAGCTCAGATGAAAAGTTACACACACATGAGCTACTGAATCTCTGCAACAAACACACGCTAAGTCTGCAGATAGTGGAGCCAACAAGACTAGAGAACACACTAGACCTTATTTTCACAAATAATGAGGACCTGGTAAGAAACATAATATAAAAAACAACTAATTCTGATCACAGTTTAATGAAAGTCCAGACCTACATGCACAGGGCCTCTTCAAGGGGGTCTCCTTGGCATGAAGAGGCTCTTGGTCTGAGGAATTAGACCTTTTGGTCTCCTTCCTCAGACCAAACCTAATTACCCCCCAATCCCCGATTCCCTACCCCATCCTCCCCGTCCCCCCCTTTTTCCCTTTCTCCTCCCCATCCCTCTCCTGTTCCCTTCCTATTTTCAGCCTTTGGGATTCTTCCCGTAGGCACTCTATTTCCTAGGAGGGGGGAAGGGTACTGGGGTCAATCCCATTCCATTGAGGTCCTTGGCGGTGGTGTAGTTTGCCTTGGAATCTGGATCACCTGGGGATGTCCTGATTCTTCTCCAGTCTCCCGGGGTGGGGGTGGCTTTGGGTGTCTTTTGGGTGATGGGTGTATCTCTTGGAGGCTGCCTTTCGGATTCCAGGGGGTGGTGGCCGATGGAGGTATGTTTTGTGGCAGGTGTCCTGTCTGGCTGCCCTCTCTTTTGTGTTCTGACCCTGCCTCGCTTTTTGACCACTCTTTGGACACTTCTTATGCCCCTGTACCTCTTGCTGGTGCTGTTTTGTCGCCCACTTTAGGTACTCGGGTTTTGACTGACTCCTTCGATATGTCTGCTTTTCTTTGACTATGCTTCTGGCTTCTCCCTTTATGGTGTGGCAATTTTCGAATTGCCCGCCCGTCCCACATCGGACCAACTCCAGTCCCATACCTAAACGCCCATGACAGTTACCTGATGATACTTCTTCACTTCCTTCTCGTTCTACTCAGAAAAAAAACTGGCACATCACGCACCCCCTTTCCACACTGTTTCAAAATACACAAAGGACAAAGTTTTTTACTTTACGACTGACTTCTTCTACTGCCTATTTTTCTGACCATAGTATTGGCAATGCGCTCCTATGCCATGTTAGTAAAGATATATCCTTTCATGCTCTCAAGAGCAGTACATGCATTATCGCTGTCCAGAATGCTAACCATGCTCACGATCTTTCTTCTTTCAAGTATCAATACCATAACCATTGAAAAACATCATTCCCTCAATTCTTGTAGTGGTACTGTCACTCTGCCCCATACCATTGTCCAACAGAATTTCCAGACATGTGGCGATTACATTCTGGAACAGCTGGAACTCCAAGACCTCCCAATCCTCAAAGTAGACACTTACGTCCTCCCTGCCTGCAACTTTCGACTGCCGTGAGCTCCCATCCTCTTTTTATATAGTGGGATATTTACAAGTTTGAGAGGTGATTCCTACACTGCAACAGTGTAGAAATTGCTGGCGTTTTGGTCATCCAGCGAAATATTGTAGGTACATAGCTGAATGCCCAGTCTGTGGTGCCGATGACTATACCAATACGTCTTGTAGAGTACCTCCCTCTTGCCTTAATTGTCATGAGGCTCACCTATCTTACTCTTGCCATTGCCAAGTTTACTTAAATGAGTGAGAAAGCCTCTGTCTCAAGGAGGCAGAAGGTTTCTCCTGTGCTATGGCAGTCTCATCTACGCCTCCAAGGGAGACTGCCCTGTATTTCTTAGTCTCGTGTTTCTAAACGTCCCCCCACCTCTGGGCCCCACCTTCTGCGGCCTCTGTGGTTACCTCTTCCACAGTCACTCCTGTCTCTAATTCTTTTGCTGTCCTGGACTTAGAAGTTCCTACATCAACACCTCACTTCGTCTTCTCACTCACAAGTTCCAGTGTCGACAAGACCTCATACAACACCTCCTCCCCATCACCCCTCTACTTCTGAGAAGTCAAAAAAATCCCCATTGCTCAAATCTCCTTAACCCCTCCTTCCCTTCTTCTACCTCCACATTTTGCCTTTCCAGTTTCTGTACCTGGTTCTTCACCTCTACCTGGCTCTGTTATAAGTGTGGAGGTTCACCCTCCTCCTCATGCTGTACCTTCCTTCCCTGTCCCCTCCCAAGTTTCTTCCACTTCTGCCCCCTCCCAGGTTGCTTCCTCTTCTGTCCCCTCCCACGCTTCTCCAGTTCCCTCTACCATTTCGTTACATCCCTACTTTGGTACAGTCCATTGTTGTCCCAATCTTTACTCGGCCTCCTCCCCTCCACCTCCAATATTGTCTCCCATACAAAGTCCTTGTCTTCTGAAACTTTTGAAGCTATCTCAGAATATATTGATGAGACTAGGCCATCGATGGACACTGATCCTCAACCTGTTCCTTCTCTTCCCTCTCCTCCGACTGAGCAACTCCTTTCTTCGCAGCATCCCATTCCTTCGCTGCTTGAACATTTTCCACTGCTGCCACATGTGGACTTTTCTAACTCTTCTAATCCGTAGATAGATACCTTTACCTGCAGATTTCTTGTATCTTTCTCGTTACCAGTCATGGCTTATTTAGAGTGGAATATCCATGGCCTCAGAGGTAACCAGGGTGAGCTTCAGATGTTGCTCTCCTAGTTTTCCCTGTTGGTGTTTACAAGAACCCAAATTACACTCCACTGTTATCCATCCCATCTCAGGCTATTATTTGTTGTATTCATCGGATCCTTTTTCCGATGGAACCTTTAATGAAAGTGCCCTTTTTATACACACTGATATTCCATACCGTCAGCCCTTTGTTCATACTTCGCTGCATTACATTACAGCCCGTATCCACTTGAATAAGTGATATACAGGAAGGAGCTCCTGATCACAGGGAGGAGTATAAGATCGGCAAGTACAGACATAAGACAACAGTATCAATTTGTGCCTGTAGGATCAAAGACCATGGGATCATGGGGAGTAAAATCGCCACACGCTTCCTTGAAGAACTGGGTTCCAGATTCATTGACACCACCAGGGACCCAAGGGCAGCCACTTTCATGTTCCAGGTCCTCAGTGTGGCCATCCATAAGGGAAATGCTTGCTGCATACTTGGCTCGCGTCCGGCTTTAGAGTAGCAGGAGCAGATTCATAATCTTTGATATAATGTACCAGTGTATTCTGCCTATAAAGTTCATTAATATATATAATATATATATATATATATATATATATATATATATATATATATATATATATATATATATATATATATATATATAATCGTGCTGAATAGGCAGAACTTGCCATCTTGGCTTAAATAGCAACGCTCATCTTGCCATATAGGACAAGTGAAAATTTGTGTATGCAATAATTTCGCCAAAATCATTCTGAACCTAACGAAAAAAATATATTTGATTGTGTTTGTTTAGTACTAAATTATTAATATAGTAAACGTATTTAAAATACATTTAGTTGGGTTAGGCTAAAATAAATTGTTCTTGTTATAATAAGGTTAGGTAAGTTTTCTAAGATCCTTTTGGAGCAAAATTAAATTTTTTTACATTAACATTAATGAAAAAAATATATCTTTAAACGTATAAGAGAAAATTTCAGAAAGGACTTAATTTTAAATGAGTTCTTGCTAATTGACCAGTTTTACATATTCGGCACGACATTATATATATATATATATATATATATATATATATATAATATATATATATATATACATGTCGTGCCGAATAGGTAAAACTTGCAATTTTGGCTTAAATAGCAATGCTCTTCTTGCAGAATAAGGCAAGTGAAAATTTGTATATACAATAATTTGGCAAAAATCATTCTGAACCTAACGAAAAAAAATATTTCATTGTGTTTGCATATTAAATTATTGTTAACGTATTTAAAATGTATTTACTCGGATTAGGCAAAATTAAATTGCGCTTGTTATAATAAGGTTAGATAAGTTTTCTAAGGTTCTTTTGGTACAAAATTATTAATTTTTACATTAACATAATGAAAAAATATATCATTAAGTGTATATGATAAAATTTTAGAAAGGATTTAATTTTAAGTGAGTTCTTGCTAATTGACCAATTTTTACCTATTCGGCATATTATATTATATATATATTATATATATATATATATATATATATATATATATATATATATATATGCAATAAGATCACAGTAAACAGGTGATTTTAGAATATGCAAAACAACCACTGTGAAAGAACAGAGAATTCCAAGCACTTTCGTGACTACTCACATTATCAAGGAACAGTGCAAAACAACAGTGGTTGTTTTGCATATACTGTATATATATTATATATATATATATATATATAATATATATATATATATATATATATATATATTATATATATATATATAGGAGGGAGAGATATATCATAATCTACACTTGGAAAATCTTGGAAGGAATGGTCCCAAATCTGCACGCAGAAATCACTCCCTACGAAAGTAAAAGACTGGGCAGGCGATGCAAAATGCCGCCAATAAAAAGTAGGGGCGCCATTGGTACACTAAGAGAAAACACCATAAGTGTCTGGGGCCCAAAACTGTTCAACAGCCTCCCATCAAGCATTAGGGGAATTGCCAATAAACCCCTGGCTGCCTTCAAGAGAGAGCTGGACAGATACCTAAAGTCAGTGCCAGATCAGCCGGGCTCGTACGTTGGACTGCCTGCGGCCAGCAGTAACAGCCGGGGCGTTGATCCCCGGAATAATCTCCAAGATTATCCGTCAACTAGTTGTCGCAAAAAGAGTATTGAAAGGTCAATAACTTGTTCCATTTTTATGTAAAACTTCAGTGATGACGAGGCAGACTTGTATACCCGTACAGCCGTGACTGCAGCCCACTGGCCACTGAGCAGCTCTCACTCACAACATTAATATGGAGTCCACAGAGAAGATGCCGTGTAGTGTATTTCGAAAGATACAATCATAAAATTTTTGATTTTCGGAGTAAAAAAAAAACACCCGATTGGGCACCCTCTTGATGACAGCAAAAAAAAAATTTTGGGGGGGAAAAAAATACTTATAAATATGATAGAAACAAGCTGATTGCATTAATATGTTGCCAGAATTATGCAATATTTTTCTATAAGAAATTTTTTTCCAAATTTTTCGATTTTTTTCTTTCCAGGATTTCCTTCCTACCTAAAATTAGTACGTGATCAGCCAGGCTGTGGTTCGTACATGCGGCCACCAGTAACTGCTTATTTTATCAGGTTCTGATGCACCTGGAGGCCTGGTCATGGACCGGGCCGCGGGGGCGTTGACCCCCAGAACGAACTCCAGGCAGGTAGCACACTGCTGCAACATTATTTCTCTATGATAGTTGCTGATGTATCGAATTTTTTATTCAGTTAAAAAATCCTCCCTGTCTCTCGCCTTTTTCTCTTCCCCCTCCCTTCCCTCTCTCTTCCCTTCCCTCTCCTCTTCCTTCTCTCTCTTCCCTCTCCTGTTTCTTCCCTCTGCTCTCCCTCTTCCCTCCCTCACTTGGGTAATTCCTCCCTGGGTTACTGGTGAGTGTTTTGTGTTTACGTAGTGTTTCCTGGTGGTTTATAAGTTCATCTGTCTGTAGTGTGGCTTGTTACTCTCACAGCTGTTTACCCGCCCCCTCCTTGCCCCATTCCCCCTTCCCTTTCTTCTCCCCTCCTCTTTCTCTTCCTCTGCTTCCGTTTTTATTCATTCCATTCTTGGTCGTTCCTTCTGCTGCAGCTGTTTTCTTCCTCTTCACCTTCCGTCCCTAAATGGTAGTTGGGGAGAACGTGTGAGGGAAGGGTATTGCCTGGGTGGGGGGTGGAAAGATGGTTGGGGAGGGGGAAGGAAAGATAGATAGGGAGGGGGGAAGGATGCCTCCGGAGGTGTGGGGGAAGGATGCCGCCGGAGGGGAGGGGGTGAGGGAAGGATACCAGGGGAGGGGGAAGGATGGTTGGGGAAGGTCTTATAAAAGAACACAAAATCTTCAAGGAGACAAGGGAGACATTTTTCCTGGGTAATAGCAGGTGGTGAGGGGAGGGGATGGCAGCAATTTCCTCAGCGATGGAAGTATCTGCCTTCCAAACCTCCCTTCCTACGGAATTACTTTATTATCATTATTATTATTATTATCACTGTTATCGCAATATTACTGTTATTTATTATTGTTATTATTACTATTATTTTTATTATCATATTACCATTATTATTGTCGTTATTATTTTTATTATTACTATCACTATTATTTGCCATTATTAGTATTATCACTATTATTAATTATTAATTTATTGGTTTTATTTCCATTATTATTATTATTATTATTATTATTATTATTATTATTCCGATTATCATGACATGGGAAAGCGCAGAACACGTATGGGGTGGTAATCAGGATAGGTCCGAGAAAGGGGACTCCAAGTCCCTTGGATCAAAGACCCTTTAAAAAAACCAGTGTGAAGACACGGAGAGTCACCCAGAGAAGGAAACCCATTGACCATCACTCGCTCAGTTGACCGGAATTTGAAAATTAGATTTAGAAACGGGGGAAAAAAAAAGTGGGACCACTTTTTTTTTAATGTGAAAATGTGTCGTGAAGGATGTGGAAGGATGTGTATAGTGAGATATGTGAGAGGATGTGTATAGTGAGATATGTGAGAGGATGTGTATAGTGAGAGATGTGTATAGTGAGAGATGTGAGAGGATGTGTATAATGAGAGATGTGTCTGTCTCCATGCTGGTGTGACAGCGTTGGTTTGTTGACGTTTTGTGAGGAAATTTATGTCGATCCTGCAGTGTATATACCTGGAGGTTACCTGGAGGTTATTCCGGGGATCAACGCCCCCGCGGCCCGGTCCATGACCAGGCCTCCCGATGGATCAGGGCCTGATCAACTAGGCTGTTACTGCTGGCCGCACGCAGTCCAACGTACGAGCCACAGCCCGGCTGATCCGGCACTGACTTTAGGTATCTGTCCAGCTCTCTCTTGAAGGCAGCCAGGGGTTTATTGGCAATTCCCCTAATGCTTGATGGGAGGCTGTTGAACAGTTTTGGGCCCCGGACACTTATGGTGTTTTCTCTTAGTGTACCAATGGCGCCCCTACTTTTTATTGGCGGCATTTTGCATCGCCTGCCCAGTCTTTTACTTTCGTAGGGAGTGATTTGTGTGTGCAGATTTGGGACCATTCCTTCCAAGATTTTCCAAGTGTAGATTATGATATATCTCTCCCTCCTGCGTTCCAACGAGTACAAGTCAAGTGCTTCCAAGCGTTCCCAGTAGTTAAGGTGCTTGACAGAACTTATACGTGCAGTAAAGGATCTCTGTACACTCTAGAGGTGTATATCCTGCAGTGTATCGAAACTGGCAGGTGTATATCTTGCAGTGTATATACACTGAGAGGTGTATATATTTCGGTGTATATACAGTGAAAGGTGTATGTGTTTAAATGTATATACACCGATAGGTGTAAATCTTTCAGTGTATATACACTGAGAGATGTATATTTCTGTGTATAAACCATGAGAGGTTTATGTGTTTTAATGCATATACACCATTAAGTGTATATCTTTGTGTATTTACATTGAAATGTTTATATGCTTCACTGAATGTGAACTGAAAGATGTATATCTTTCAGTGTGTATATATATACTGAAAGGTATATACATGTCAGTGTATATGTACTGAAAGAGTTGACTAATTACTCTTATAAATTATTAAAGTATTTTTGACAGGCAGCCTTAATGATCCTCGTGCAGTCGATAGTCTTGAAACCCTATTAACCACTGACGTCACATTATTACGATAAAGTTAATCACTGGCAAGTTAACTGAGGGGAAAAAGAAATAAAAGACTGGGCAAAACATCTGGCAGCGTGTTGTCTCCAGGAACCCTGGTAACGTTAAAATGAATACGTCGGAAAAAAAATATGTATGGGTGGCCTGGGGCCATGTACACCATCTCCCCCTCCCCCTTTTCCCCTCCCTTCCCTCCCCCCCGCACGAGACGTGAGTTAAGAAGGAGCGTGAGGGGGCGGAGGTGCCGTGTGTTAGTGGCACTCACTCTCCCCCTCCCCTCTTCCCTCCCCTCTTTCCCTCCCCTCTTCCCTCCCTTCTTTCCCTCCCATCCATTCTCCCCCTACCCACTGCCCCCTAACCACCCCCTCCCTTGTGAAATACTTCACTACCATTGTGAGTAATAGGTTCTCGCGTATCGACACATGGAGTAGTGTGTGTGTGTGTGTACTCACCAATGTGTGTTTGCAGGGGTCGAGTCACAGCTCCTGGTCCTTGTTCCTTGTGTGTGTGTGGTGCATGTACACACAAGCTCTCTCACTTTTTTTAGGAAATTCTAATTTTTACATTGTAATATTTCTTGGCAAAGAGATATTAAAGTGAAATTGTCTAATCTTAAAAGATCTTTAATTAAATTTTCACATAATGGAATTAATGAAATATTTTGACATTGAGAACAAGAGAACACTTGTTCATGCTGTTCACGGAGCAACTGTGAACACTTTGAACAAGTTCAATATAGAGTACATAATGGTGATGTGAACATTGAAGATCACAGATCACTTCACACATCCGCTAATATAATTTATGTCATGAACGTGATATCACACATGTCATCATTTCTGACATGACAATCATCCCACTTGACATGCACTCTCTCCCCACTTGCACTTTCTCCCCACTTGCACTCTCTCCCCACTTGCACTCTCCCCACTTGCACTCTCTCCCCACTTGCACTTTCTCCCTACTTGCACTGTCTCCCCACTTGCACTTTCTCCCTACTTGCACTGTCTCCCCACTTACACTCTCTCCCTACTTGCACTCTCTACTTGCACTCTCTCCCCACTTGCACTTTCTCCCCACTTGCACTCTCTCCCTACTTGCACTCTCTCCCCACTTGCACTCTCTCCCTACTTGCACTCTCTCCCCACTTGCACTTTCTCCCTACTTGCACTCTCTCCCTACTTGCACTTTCTCCCTACTTGCACTCTCTCCCCACTTGCACTTTCTCCCTACTTGCACTCTCTCCCTACTTGCACTCTCTCCCCACTTGCACTTTCTCCTACTTGCACTATCTCCCTACTTGCACTCTCTCTCTACTTGCACTCTCTCCCCACTTGCACTTTCTCCCTACTTGCACTTTCTCCCTACTTGCACTCTCTCCCCACTTGCACTTCTCCCTACTTGCACTCTCTCCCACTTGCACTCTCTCCCCACTTGCACTCTCTCCCACTTGCACTTTCTCCCTACTTGCACTCTCTCCCCACTTGCACTTTCTCCCTACTTGCAGTCTTCCCCACTTGCACTCTCTCCTACTTGCACTCTCTCCCACTTGCACTTTCTCCCTACTTGCACTCTCTCCCTACTTGCACTCTCTCCCCACTTGCACTCTCTCCCTACTTGCAGTCTCTCCCCACTTGCACTATCTCCCTACTTGCACTCTCTCTCTACTTGCACTCTCTCCCCACTTGCACTTTCTCCCTACTTGCACTCTCTCCCCACTTGCACTTTCTCCCTACTTGCACTCTCTCCCCACTTGCACTCTCTGCCTACTTGCACTCTCTCCCCACTTGCACTTTCTCCCTACTTGCACTCTTTGCCTACTTGCACTCTCTCCCACTTGCACTTCTCCCTACTTGCACTCTCTGCCTACTTGCACTCTCTCCCCACTTGCACTTTCTCCCTACTTGCACTTCTCCCACTTGCACTTTCTCCCTACTTGCACTCTCTCCCCACTTGCACTTTCTCCTACTTGCACTCTCCCCATTGCACTTTCTCCTACTTGCACTCTCTCCCACTTGACACTTTCCCTACTTGCACTATCCCCATTGCATTTCTCCCTACTTGCATCCCACATTGCATGAATTCCCACTTGCACTCTACCACACTTGCACTTTCTCCCTACTTGCACTCTCTCCCACTTGACACTCCATTAATGGCACTTTTGGTAATAAAGTGCACCTGTGAGGCAGTGAAGCATTCAACAGTGGTGACAGTGAAATACACAACAGTGGTGACAGTGAAATACACACCAGTGGTGACAGTGAAATACACAACAGTGGTGACAGTGAAATACACAACAGTGGTGACAGTGAAATACACAACAGTGGTGACAGTGAAATACACAACAGTGGTGGCAGTGAAATACAAAACAGTGGTGGCACTGAAGCACAACAGTGGTGGCAGTGAAATACACAACAGTGGTGACAGTGAAATACACAACAGTGGTGACAGTGAAATACACAACAGTGGTGACAGTGAATACACAACAGTGGTGGCAGTGAAATACACAACAGTGGTGGCAGTGAAATACAAAACAGTGGTGGCACTGAAGCACAACAGTGGTGGCAGTGAAATACACAACAGTGGTGGCAGTGAAATACACAACAGTGGTGGCAGTGAAATACACAACAGTGGTGGCAGTGAAATACAAAACAGTGGTGACAGTGAAATACAAAACAGTGGTGGCACTGAAGCACAACAGTGGTGGCAGTGAAATACACAACAGTGGTGGCAGTGAAGCACAACAGTGGTGGCAGTGAAATACACAACAGTGGTGGCAGTGAAGCACAACAGTGGTGGCAGTGAAATACACAACAGTGGTGGCAGTGAAATACAAAACAGTGGTGACAGTGAAATACACAACAGTGGTGGCAGTGAAGCACAACAGTGGTGACAGTGAAATACAAAACAGTGGTGGCACTGAAGCACAACAGTGGTGGCAGTGAAATACACAACAGTGGTGGCAGTGAAGCACAACAGTCTACCTACCTGGAGTCTACCTGGAGGGTATTCCGGGGATCAACTCCCCCGCGGCCCGGTCCACGACCAGGCCTCCCGGTTGATCAGGGCCTGATCAACCAGGCTGTTACTGCTGGCCGCACGCAATCCAACGTACGAACCACAGCCCGGCTGATCCGGCACCAACTTTAGGCATCTGTCCAGCTCCCTCTTGAAGACAACCAGGGGTCTTCCCGTAATGCCCCTTATTGCTGGTGGGAGGCTGTTGAACAGTCTTGGGCCCCGGACACGTATTGTGTTCTCTCTTAGTGTACCAGTGACGCCCCTACTTTTCATTGGGGGTATGTTGTATCGCCTGCCAAGTCTTTTGCTTTCGTAGGGAGTGATTGCTGTGTGCATATTAGGGACCAGTCCCTCCAGAATCTTCCAGGTGTAGATTATGATATATCTCTCTCGCCTGCGCTCTAGTGAGTACAAGTCAAGTGCTTCCAGGTGTTCCCAGTAGTTAAGGTGTTTGACAGAACTTATACGTGCAGTAAAGGATCGCTGTACACTCTCTAGCTCTGCAATTTCACCTGCCTTGAATGGGGATGTTAATGTACAGCAGTATTCCAGCCTAGAGAGAACAAGTGATTTGAAAAGGATCATCATTGGCTTAGCATCTCTTGTCTTGAATGTTCTCATTATCCATCCTATCATTTTCCTCGCAGATGTGATAGTGGCATTGTTGTGGTCCTTGAAGGTGAGGTCTTCAGACATTACCACACCCAGGTCCTTCACATTACTTTTCCTCTCTTTTGTGTGACTGGAGTTTGTAGTATACTCAGTTCTAGTTATTATTTCCTCCAGTTTTCCATAACGGAGTAGTTGGAATTTGTCTTCATTGACGTCATATTGTTCTCTGTTGCCCACTGGAAAACTTGGTTTATATCTTCTTGGAGCTTTGCCGTGTCCTCAGTGGATGACACTCTCATGCAGATCCTAGTATCGTCTGCAAAAGATGATACAGTGCTGTGGTTTACATCTCTGTCTATGTCTGATATGAGAATAAGGAACAGGATAGGTGCGAGTACTGTGCCTTGTGGGACAGAGCTCTTCACTATGGCAGCATCTGATTTAACTCTGTTTACCACTACTCTTTGTGTGCGATTGGTTAGAAAGTTGAAGATCTATCTGCCTACTTTGCCGGTTATCCCTTTAGCACGCATTTTGTGTGCTATTACACCATGGTCGCACTTGTCAAAGGCTTTTGCAAAGTCTGTGTATACTACATCCTCATTCTGTTTGTTTTCCAGTGCATCTAGGACCATATTATAGTGGTCAAGCAGTTGCGAGAGGCAGGAGCGACTTCCTCTGAAACCATGTTGCCCTGGGTTGTGCAATTTTTGGGAGTCCAGGTGGTTTGCTATCCTGCTTCTTAGAACTCTTTCAAAGATTTTTATGATGTGGATGGTGATGTGGGTGGTGACAGTGAAATACACAACAATGGTGGCAGTGAAGTACAACAGTGGTGACAGTGAAATACACCACAGTGGTGGCAGTGAAGTACAACAGTGGTGGCAGTGAAGTACAACAGTGGTGGCAGTGAAGTACAACAGTGGTGACAGTGAAGCTACAGTGGTGTTAGGAATATTGCAAAAAAATTTCCTCACTCATAAGGACTCCTCAGCTTCCCTTCCTCTCTCACTGTCCTCCCCATCTCCTCCTGTCCACCCAGCCTCCCTCCTATTCCCCCTCACCCCTCTCCATCTCCCCTCGCCCACATTACCCTCTTCTCCCCTCACTACCAAGTCTCTGGTGGTATATATCTTATTTGATTCATACATGCTGGGTCTGTTGTGAAGGATATTTTATGTCCCAGCTTGACCATGATGACAATGTGTGTGTGTGTGTCTCTCTCTCTCTCTCTCTCTCTCTCTCTCTCTCTCTCTCTCTCTCATATAGTGTTTTACAAGGTTAGGTTAAGGTTCCTAACTTCATTCACAAGCGAAGAGCTGTTGGTTACATCAGCTCTCTTTAGTGTGTATTTTGTGGAAACGATTTCGGGGGTCAGTGCCCCTTTCGACCCGGTCCCAGAGCTGGCTTACTAGTTACTGGTCTCATAGACCAGGCTTTTGGTGCCAGTCGACTGCACACCAACGTATTCACCACAGCCCGGCTTATCAGGGACTGACTTGAGGATTTTATCAAGTTCTCCATTGAAGACAGCCAGCGGTCTGTTGGTAATTCCCCTTATGTATGAGGGGAGCGTATTGAAGAATCTTGGACCCCTTATATTTATTGAGTTCTCTTTCAATGTGCTTGTCGCTCCTCCTCCTCCTCCTCCTCCTCCTCCTCCTCCTCCTCCTCCTCCTCCTCCTCCTCCTCCTCCTCCTCCCCCCCCTCCCTGCTTTTTATTGGAGATTATCTGCACCGTCTTTCAGTTCTCTTGTCATTGGGAGGGCTTTCAGTATTCACGTTTGGGATCAGTCTCTCAAGTATTTTTCAGTCTTTCAGTGTTTTCAGTCTCGCATCTTTCTCGCCTACGTTCCAAGGAATACACTTGAAAGAGACGTCAAGCGTTCTCATTAGTTCAGATGTTTGAGTGAGTGTGTACGGGGCAGTGAGAGCTCTTGTCTGTTTTGCAGCGCAGCAGTGTCTCGTCTGCCATGAAGGTGGTTGTTAGTATACAGCAATGCTACACCCTGGAGACAACAACTGACTTTAGGGGCACGTCATTTCCCCTATTTTCTAATAATGTTATTTTTCCCCTCTACCTTGTCCGTAATTACTATCGCATTGTGTTGCAGACAGTTGTGTCTACAACACAATGCGATATTGTCCTCGAAGATTTGTTAAGTTATACCATGAAATAAAGAAAGATCGTAGACTTCACCTTACGAAAGCAGACAAAGCAAATGCAATAGTAATTATGGACAAGGTAGATTATAGGGGAAAAATAAACATGATATTTAGAGAAAGGGGAACTCAGGCGCCTGTTGAGAACATTGTTGACTCAACATCATTGCAGTTCATCTCATGAATGATGTAAAGGGTTCCAGATGGGATGTTGGTTTAGCGTGCACCCCCATGTGTATTCACCTATCTGTGGTTGCAGAGGTCGAGTCTTACTTCCTGGCCCCCGTCTCACAACTTGCCTTTTGCTAGATTCAATCCCTCCTAGCCTCGTGGGCCCTGTCATACCTGCTCTTAAAGCTATGTATGGAGCCTGCCTCCAACACTTCTTCACCGTGATCGTTCCACTTTCCGACCGTCCCGAGACTGAAGAAATATTTCCTAACGTACCTGTGGATCATCGGTACCTTTAACTTCCAGTTGTGTCTTGAGTTCTCGTTTCTCGCCTCTCAAACAGCTTGTCCCTTGTATATACTATCAATTCGTCTGAGTACTTGGTATATTGCATCTCCCTTGGTTCTTCTATCCTTCACTGTTTACCTGGAGAGAGTTCCGGAGGTCAACGCCCCCGCGGCCCGGTCTGTGACCAGGCCTCCTTAGGTCAGTGTCCCAGGATGCGACCCACACCAGTCGACTAACACCCAGGTACCCATTTTACTGATGGGGAACATAGACAACAGGTGGAAAGAAACACGTCCAATGTTTCTACTCTGGCTGGGAATCGAACCCAGGCCCTCACCGTGTGAAGCGAGAGCGTTAACCACCAGGCCACCACTTCCATATTAGAATGAATCTGTTTTCTTTTAATAAAGCCTGTCAACAATGAAAGTTTGAAGCCTATCAGAAAAAGGTATTTGCCAGCAGTTGCTCTGGGTCAAACTATTCTAAGTTCGAATTTTTAATTTCGTTAAAAAATCAACTTTGTAGCCCAACAATCTAAACGTATGTGTCTTCCTACTTATGCAATGGGTCATCTTTAATAAGTCGAAGGAAAATAGACAAGACATTCTTCAGTCATTAACTGTAAATCAGTATCACTGTTTGGAGCCCAGTAGCAACGTGAATCGTTGCTTTTATTTTTTGGATAATGCAACTGGGCTGAGAATTTGAAGTGGACCAGAGAAGCATTCTCCAGGAATCGCCCCAATATTACCAAGTTGTATACTTGGCTCCACTCCGAGGACAACGAGAAGCGAGGCTTCTACACCACAAGACGGGCAGCAAGCAGCAACTTCACTCTGTTAACCTTCTCCAGCACATCGTTTCAACTGAGATTATTCCCAGGATGACTCGAGTCTGGAACATGTTCGTACAACATAATGACGTAATTGAAATAAAAACAGTTGACCCACTGAAATTGGTGGCCCACAGATGGCTCCACCTTCACCCTGTTCCCTATTTGTGTGTCTCAGGACAATAACAAAACTTTCAAATAAGCTGATGTAGGTAACAGTTCTTAGCTTGTTAATAAAGTTAAGAATCTTAACCAAACCCTGTAAAACCATGTGTAAAAAAAAAAAAAATGTCAGATATAGAACACTGTATGACGATGATAGTTTAATATAAATAATATATATTAATATAAATAATATAGCAATATAATGACATAATAGTATAATAAGGTAATAGCAATGTAAGATATATAATGTAATTAATATAATCACATTCACTCCTGCTTGTAATATAAATCATCATTATTATCATCATCATCATCATCATCATCATCATCATCATCATCATCATCATCATGGTTCATTATATTTTAACTAAATCTGGTTTTTCACTCGTGTTTTTAACTGATAAATCCTGAGTTTTGTTCTTCTCTGCCAGACTGGAATAACAGTCACTCTGGAGTGACTGTACAGTGATCTAGAGTAATTACAGGGCTGTAGACTAAGTTGCTCTAGAGCAACTCTAGAGGACTCTAAAGTTCTCTAGAGTATTCTAGAGAATTCTAGAGCACTCGAGAGAACTCTAGACCACTCGAAAGAACTCTAGACCACTCGAAAAAACTTTGGAGCACTCTAAAGCTCTCTTAGAGAATTCTAGAACACACTAAAGCAGTCTAGAGCACTCGAAAGCGCTCTAAAACACCCGAAAGCATTCTAAAACACTAGAACACTCTACAATAACTCTACGGAAGTACTCTGGGAGCACTCGAATTACTCTAGAGCACTCTAAAGGAGTCCAGGATAACTCTAGAGGACACTAGAACCTGGTTGACTCGTTTCACGGGTTAAATTTTTAATCACCATATTTTGTTTAAGTAAACAAATCTTCAACTGAGCCTCTGGCGTTACGATTTTTTTTTTTTCAATAATGAATTGTGTAGCCGCTGACATTAAGGTAAATAATGCATGTTTTTTTATGATGGATTTTTTTTTTTGCCTGTTTTTGTAGTATGATTTTTTTTTTTTTTAGTGATGTGAATTTATAATCTCATCATGTTTTTTTTTTTTTTTTCGGGGGAATTTCAGTTTTGTGTGATTGAAATTTGGTTTTGCCTCGGGCGCCTTTGATCTCTTTCTCTCTCTGTTTTTTTTTTAATTTAGTGACATTTTTAGCATCTAATTAATTCTCTCTTTCTCTCTCTCTCTCTCTCTCTCTCTCTCTCTCTCTCTCTCTCTCTCTCTCTCTCTCTCTCTCTCTCTCTTTGAGGATCAGCGTTCTCGCGGCCCGGTCCTAGTAGAGCCATAGAGGGAGAGACCTAGAGCCTGGGAGAGAGATATAGAGATTTACTTTGATATGTTACAACATTCATTTCAGATTCATGCTTGTTCCTGGGCTTTGATTTGTCATGCATGGTGAGTGGGGTGTTGGGGAGACTGGTGGGTGAGTGGGGTGTTGGGAGACTGGTGGGTGAGTGTGGGTGTTGGGGAGACTGGTGGGTGAGTGGGGGTGTTGGGGAGACATGGTGGGTGAGTGGGGTGTTGGGGAGACTGGTGGGTGAGTGGGGTGTTGGGGAGACTGGTGGGTGAGTGGGGTGTTGGGGAGACTGGTGGGTTGAGTGGTGGGTGTTGGGGAGACTGGTGGGTGAGTGGGGTGTTGGGGAGACTGGTGGGTGAGTGGGGTGTTGGGGAGACTGGTGGGTGAGTGGGGGTGTTGGGGAGACTGGTGGGTGAGTGGGGTGTTGGGGGAGGACTGGTGGGTGAGTGGGGTGTTGGGGAGACTGGTGGGTGAGTGGGGTGTTGGGGAGACTGGTGGGTGAGTGGGTGTTGGGGAGACTGGTGGGTGAGTGGGGTGTTGGGGAGACTGGTGGGTGAGTGGGTGTTGGGAGATGGTGGGTGTGGGGTGGGAGACTGTGTTGGGGTGTTGGGGAGACGTTGGGGGTGGACTGTGATGGGGTGAGTGGGGTGTTGGGGAGACTGGTGGGGTGTTGGGAGATGGTGGGTAGTTGGGGAGACTGGTGGGGTGGGATTGGGGAGACTGGTGGGTGAGTGTGGGGTGTTGGGGAGACTGGTGGGTGAGTGGGGTGTTGGGGAGACTGGGGGATGGGGTGAGTGGGGTGTTGGGGAGACTGGTGGGTGAGTGGGGGTGTTGGGGAGACTGGTGGGTGGTGGGGTGTTGGGGAGAACTGGTGGGTGAGTGGGGTGTTGGGGAGACTGGTGGGGTGTTGGGGAGACTGGTGGGTGAGTGGGATGTTGGGGAGACTGGTGGGTGAGTGGGGTATTGGGGAGACTGGTGGGGTGTTGGGGAGACTGGTGGGTGAGTGGGGTGTTGGGGAGACTGGTGATGTGAGTGGGGTGTTGGGGAGACTGGTGGGTGAGTGGGGTGTTGGGGAGGCTGGTGGGTGAGTGGGGTGTTGGGGAGACTGGTGGGTGAGTGGGGTGTTGGGGAGACTGGTGGGTGAGTGGGGGTGTTGGGGAGACTGGTGGGTGAGTGGGGTGTTGGGGAGGACTGGTGGGTGAGTGGGGTGTTGGGGAGACTGGTGGGTGAGTGAGGTGTTGGGGAGACTGGTGGATGAGTGAGGTGTTGGGGAGACTGGTGGGGTGTGGGGAGACTGGTGGGTGAGTGGGGGTGTTGGGGAGACTGGTGGGTGAGTGGGGGTGTTGGGGAGGGTCTTTCCTTGATGTAGGGGAGGCTGGTGGGGAGAGAGAGGAGTTGAACATCAATAGAGAGAGAGTTCTGGTGTCGAATTCAACATGAGAGAGGTTGTTAATTAGGATAGTAGAAGGGATAGATTGCTAGACGTTAAATTGGCTGTGCAGAGGGATAGATTGAAGAGATTAAATAAACTATGAAGAGGGATAGATTAAAGAAGTTCATTAGGCTGCGAATACAGATAAAAGGTAGCTTGGTTTTGATCTCAGAGATAAAAGAATTGTGAGTAAATTTAAAATGTTGATGAGAATGAAATATTGGTAATTACCTTTTTGTCATTACCTGTGTGTCGTTACCTGTGTGTCATTACCTGTGTGCCGTTACCTGTGTGTCGTTACCTGTGTGTCATTACCTGTGTCATTACCTGTGTGCTGTTACCTGTGTGCCGTTACCTGTGTGTCGTTACCTGTGTGTCATTACCTGTGCGCCGTTACCTGTGTGTCGTTACCTGTGTGTCATTACCTGTGTGTCATTACCTGTGTGCTGTTACCTGTGTGCCGTTACCTGTGTGTCGTTACCTGTTGTGTCATTATCCTGTGTCTTACTGTGTTGCTTTACTGGTGTGTCGTTACTGTTGCGGTCTTTCTTTTTTGTCATTTCCTGTGTGCAAGTTCTGTGTGACGTACCTGTGTGTTCGTATTACATGTGTTCTTTCCTGTGTCCATTACTGGTTGTTCAGCGTATACTGGTGTTTTCGTTACCTGTGGTCAATTCTCTGTGTATTTCCTGGTCAGCATGTTACCTGTGTGCAGTTACTGTGTGTGCGTTTCAGCCTGTGTTAGTCAGGACTAAGAGTGTATCATCGTTAAATTCCGTTCATTCAGTTGCTTTCATGGGGAGTGTTTCATCGTTGCCGGGTCTTGTGCTTCTATATGTATTTCGTGAGACAAGTTCGGTATATAGTCCCTATAGGATTTTCAGTGTATATTATATCTTGTACCATCTCACTCCTGCGTTCCAGGGAAGTACAGTTTCAGTAACTTTAGCTGACTCCCAGTACTTGAGGTGTTGTTATAATTTGGTAGTGAATTACCGGACATCTGTAAGTAAAGGGACACTCAAGCTGCAACTAATGTGTACATTTTCATTTGTGGCAGGTTTGTTTCTTCCAGTGAGCTTTATCATGTTTGATTAATGCTCTGGAGAGCGAAACGTTGCACAGTATTGTCACATTAGTTGACTACATTGGTTTTTTACTTTCAATATTTGATGGGTTTTATTGTTATGTTGGCCGTGAAGGTTCTCTTATTATTCATCTAGGTCGCTATTTCATGACTTGAAAGGTATGTTAGTGCCGCAATTTCAGCCTGTATAGACAATGCGTCACTTGAAGAGTATTGTACATTAAATATGTATAACGGTTATGAGTGGATTATAAACTCATGGCAGTTGAACAGTGGTAAAATCCAGGCCTGATGGTTTAGGCACGGGCCACCGGCAACATAGTTCAAACAACTAGGTATATTTATACACCATAAGGAGGTTAGAATTGACCATCGGTGTGTATATCTTGATTACCAAGTCCACTCTTGTGTACTTGGTAATCAAGATATACATTTACGTTTACTTTTGTCTTTGTTTACATTCCTCAGCTGATCTTTGCCATGAGTTTTGTTTACATTTCTCAGCTGAACTTTGCCATGGGTTTTGTTTACATTTCTCAGCTGAACTTTGCCCTGGATTTTGTTTACATTTCTCAGCTGAACTTTGCCCTGGATTTTGTTTACATTTCTCAGCTGAACTTTGCCCTGGATTTTGTTTACATTTCTCAGCTGAACTTTGCCATGGGTTTTGTTTACATTTCTCAGCTGATCTTTACCATGGGTTTTGTTTACATTTCTCAGCTGATCTTTACCATGGGTTTTGTTTACATTTCTCCACTAATCTTTACCATGGGTTTTGTTTACATTTCTCAGCTGATGTTCTCCTTACTTTAAGTATCATCTGATGCTTATTTCTCTATATGGACATCTGATAGCTTGTATCCCGCATTACCATTATCAGCTGATGCTCACTTTCTGTATTGTTTACATTTATTAGCTGGTATTAACTTTCTGCAATTTCTTATTACATTTATCATGTGCCAGATTAACCAGGCTGTGATGGATATGTGGGGCAGCGGGCCTCCAGCAACAGCCTGGTTGACCAGGCAAGCACCAGACGAGCCTGGCCCATGGCCGTCTCTGAGAATAGTGAAACTCTTGAAACTCTTCAAAAGTATATCAAAGGTGAAATTATATTCACTAGCCATTTTGCCTCAGCTGAGGATCACTTCCACTACCAACATTACCTTTGTCACTACTATCTCTACTATCACTACTGTCTCTATCGCTACTGTCTCTACTATCACTACTGTCTATCATTACTATATCTACTATCACTACTGTCTCTACTATCACTAACTCTAGTACCACTACTGTCTCTACTTCTTTTTTTTTCCAGCTTTCTTTGTGCCGTCCCTGCCCCGTCTTGTGTATATACTGGCTGACTTACCTTCTTGTGTTAGTGTGACTGGTTAATGGTGTAAGTCGGACCGAAACATCGTCATGAGTTTCTTTCATCTATGTGCGGGTTCCCGAGTCCTCGCCCTCCCTTGGAAATTTGTGTCCTGGAACTGCACCTATTTTTTTCTCCTGTTGTCCTCATTTGTTTTTTCATTCATTTTAGTTTTCTCACTCTTGAGTTTGCTCCCCTCACGTCTATCTACAAAACCATCATTCTTTGTCTCCTTTCATCTCCACCCATTTCGCTACTTTCCTTTATTGTACCTATGGAGCACTGATGTTCTTTAATCGTTCATGTATGCATGCGTGTGGGTGTGTGTGTGAGGGGGGCATGTGCTTGTGTAGGCGTGTGACTGCGTGTTCCCTGTGTGGGCGTGTGGGAAAGATGAGAGGTGTGGCCCCTTGTTGTTGTTACCAGTTTGTCAGAGACACTTGTTGATAGACTCTCCACTAAATAGCTGTTGAGTTTGTACAACCCATAACTAGAGATAACTTCCTCGTATTCCACCTGTTGCTACTCTTGATGACGCACGGAGACGTGTGAAAGATCTTGAGCTGAAGATTTCCGTCCCCCCGTGGCTTGTCGTGCATTATTAAGATCTCTTGTCTGCGACTGTATTGTAGATACAGATTCTCTCTCTCTCTCTCTCTCTCTCTCTCTCTCTCTCTCTCTCTCTCTCTCTGTGTCTCTCTGTCAGTGCTAATTAACTTCTCTCATATTCAAAAGATATTCAGTATACAATTACATCCAGCAGACATGTCCTCGCTGAAGCACACCATCAATTCCTTATTCGTCCTCAATTTCTATTCAATTTTCCATTCATCAGAATTCCCCATTAATGGCTGCAGATATGTAGAAGTGAGAGAGACTTTTAGGCTCGCCTCCCTGGAGAACGAATCAGGGGAAAAAGAGTATATTAAAATTTCCCTCCTGAAAAGTGTCCAGAGAGGCTGGTGCCAAATCCACACACCGACGTTACTACTTATGAGGGTGAGAGGCGTGGTCGAGGCTGCTGCCTAAGCTCTGAACCCTTGTGGGTTTAGCACGCTTAATTTTAATGATAATACGTAAATTATGAGAAGAGCAAGAGATAGCTCAGTAAGAGATAGTTTATTAAGAGATAGCTTTGTAAGAAATAGCTCTGTGAGAGATAACTTAATAAGAGATAGCTTAGTGAGAGTGATGTGAAGGAAATAGATGACGTGAGGAACGAGTGAAATGGATATGGAGTGAAAGAAATGGATATGGAGTGAAAGAAATGGATATGGAGTGAAAGAAATAGATGTGGAATGAAAGAAATGGATGTGGAGTGAAAGAAATGGATGTGGAGTGAAAGAAATGGATGTGGAGTGAAAGAAATGGATGTGGAGTGAAAGAAATAGATGTGGAGTGAAAGAAATGGATGTGGAGTGAAAGAAATAGATGTGGAGTGAAAGAAATGGATGTGGAGTGAAAGAAATAGATGTGGAGTGAAAGAAATGATGTGGAGTGAAAGAAATGGATGTGGAGTGAAAGAAATGGATGTGGAGTGAAAGAAATGGATATGGAGTGAAAGAAATGGATGTGGAGTGAAAGAAATGGATGTGGAGTGAAAGAAATGGATGTGAAAGTAAGGAATTGGTTCAGGATTGAGAGAAATAGATGAGTGAATTTTGGTGGATAATACAATATGCAGATAAGGAAATGAGCGAAATGAAGAACTGATTTGACCGATTTGGGTGATTTTATTTTTTCAGTTCAGAATTGCAGCAGTTTGATCAGTCAGCCGGAAGTTAGTATATGATTTTTTGAAGGGGGGGGGGTACTTTAGTTTACATAATGTGTTTTTGTGAATTTCGTATAACGAATAACCTAAAATCGAATAAATGTCAGTAAATAAAGAAGCAAAAGATGCATAAAAGTAGAAAGGAAATATAGATATTGAAAAAAATTGCTTTTTGGGGGGGTTATCCTGAGGAATTTACACTATGTATATTATTATTATTGCTATCATAACCAAAGCGCTAAACCCACTAGGTCATACAGCGCTAATACTATGCTTAATTGTACTTATGTGTACTTGTGCCTAAGTAAACTTAATTTTCAACTTATAGCCAAGGCCCCAATCCTAGTAGAAAGCTCGCGGGCGTTGTCAGACATGTAGAGGCGTAAAGAAAGGAAAAAAAAAGTGTGGTAAAGGAGTGGTCAGTGGACCGAGTGGTCCTGGTGACAGGAAAACGAGGGAAGAATCTCCAACAAGGACCACAAGAGGCTGTAATGTATTCTCTTTGGAAAGAAATCTCGTTCCCTTGGCGGCCATGTTGGAATTCTCTGCGGTGTCTGAGACTGTGCGCCTGACCCTGGCTTTCGCTCCACTTATTAAATTTAATAGCTTATTATTTGTACAGTGTAGATAGATAGATCAATTTGATTATACCAAGTACTATTATTCTCTTCCGTCCATTTCCAGGATGCATCCAGAGAGCGCTTGTCAAGACTGATGATAATGCGAGAGTAAAATATTGAACCTTGTTCGGTTAAAAAATTCTTAACTTATTTGTGCTCTAGTATAAACTTAAAAAAATTACCCAATTTTATTAAATAATTCTTTAGGTTTGTATTTGAGCCAGCAGTAGTATACGTTGTAAATAAACATTAATTTGTGTAAATGATTTTTATATTTACAGTCTCGGACAGGTTCGGACATGTAGAGAGGGTGGAACAAATTAAAATGACTTCGAGAGTGCATAAATCTATAGTGGAGGGAAGGCAGGGTAGGGGTCGGCCTAGGAAAGCTGGGAGGGAGGGGGTAAAAGAGGTTTTGTGTGCGAGGGGCTTGGACTTCCAGCAAGCGTGCATGAACGTGTTAGGAGCGAATGAAGACAAATGTTTTTTTAGGACTTGATGTGCTGTTGGAGTGTGAACAGGGTAATATTTATGAAGGGATTCAGGGAAACCAGCAGGCCGGACTTGAGTCCTGGAAGTGGAAAGTACATTGTCTGTACTCTGAAGGAGGGGTGTTAATGTTGCAGTTTTATAACTGTAGTGTAATCGCACCTCTGGCAAGACAGTGATGGAGTGAATGATGGTGAAAGTTTTTCTTTTTCGGGTCACCCTGCCTTGGTGGGCCACCCTGCCTTGGTGGGAATCGGCCGATGTATTTTATATATATATTTATATATATATATATATATATATATATATATATATATATATATATATATATATTATATATATATATGCAATAAGATCACAGTAAACAGGTGATTTCAGAATATGCAAAACAAACCACTCTGAAAGAATAGAGAAATTCCAAGCGCTTTCGTGACTACTCACATTATCAAGGAACTATAGTTCCTTGATAATGTGAGTAGTCACGAAAGCGCTTGGAATTTCTCTATTCTTTCAGAGTGGTTGTTTTGCATATATATATATATATATATATATATATATATATATATATATATATATATATTATATATATATATATATATATATATACATTTTTACTAGTCATAATTATCAAAAGTAATAATTATTAGACATCGAAAATAATAATAATAATAATAATAATAATACAGAAATACAATAAGATGGTTACTGTTGAATATTAAGCTATTGGAATAATAATAATAATAATAATAATAATAATAATAATAATTGACAGTAGTGAGTTGCTAGGTCGTGTGAGAGGGTCAAGACTTCTCGTTTTGAAACAATTGAAATTGCTTTTCCATTTTGCTCAAATTCTGTGAAAATTCGTTATTGATATCGGATTGAGAATGATTGACAAGGTGGAGGTGAAGGTGAGAGTGTGGAGTGATGGAGGATGTGGAGTGGTGGAAAATGTGGGTAGATTGATTGTGGAGTGGTGGAGAATGTGGATAGATTGATCGTGGAGTGGTGGAGAATGTGGGTAGATTGATTGTGGAGTGGTGGAGAAAGTGAATAGATTGATTGTGGAGTGGTGGAGAATGTGGGTAGAGTGATTGTGGAGTGGTGGAGAATGTGGATAGATTGATTGTGGAGTGGTGGAGAATGTGGGTAGATTGATTGTGGAGTGGTGGAGAAAGTGAATAGATTGATTGTGGAGTGGTGGAGAATGTGGGTAGATTGATTGTGGAGTGGTGGAGAAAGTGGATAGATTGATTGTGGAGTGGTGGAGAATGTGTTTGTGGATAATGGGTCTACGTATGCGGTGTGTTGCAAGGACGATGCCTCTGGTGGATGGTCTGATCAACATAGGCTGTTGGTGCTGGCAGCACACAGTTCAAATATGCAACACCGCCTGGCTGATCAGAAACCGACTTAAGCAACTTATCAAGTTCTCACTTGAAGACAGCCAGGGGTCTGTTCTGTGTGACGGGAGGGCGTTGGAGAGTCTTGGTCCCTTTATACTTATTGAATTATCTCTTTGTGTACTCGTGGGGAGGATTTTGCAGCATTTGGCGAGCCTCTTTCTCTCGTAGGGAGAGATTTAATTGTGCAGATTTGGGATTAATCTCTCCAGAACTTGTCAGATGTGAATAATGTATCTTTCTCGCCTACGTTATAGGGAGTACAGCTGTAAGACTTTCTAAATGCTTTGAATTTGTGTAGAGTGATGGAGAGGGAGTGAGAAAGTAATTGATAGTGAGAGAGTAATTGATGGTGAGAGAGTAATTGATAGCGAGAGAGTAATTGATAGCGAGAGAGTAATTGATAGCGAGAGAGTAATTGATAGTGAAAGAGTAATTGGTAAAGTAATTGTACTTTTTAAATTCAGATTATTTCCTTTATTTTATTATTTTATTCATAATTTTTATATCCTGTATTAGTAATACTATCACAATAATACTAATACTGCTATTAATAATAGATATAATAATAATGTGACATTTTTAATCATGTTTAATTTTTATTTCAGCAAAGTAGGCGACGTAAAAGTTGGATATTAATTATTCCTTTTGTGTGTTGTTGCCTGGCTAAGTGTGTCTCTCTCTCTCTCTCTCTCTCTCTCTCTCTCTCTCTCTCTCTCTCTCTCTCTCTCTCTCTCTCTCTCTCTCTCTCTCTCTCTCTCTCTCGTAATAAGCTGATCATTCAAATATATTAATCAGAAGGTGCTAATGGGAGGCAGTCGAAATTATTATTAGTAGTAGTATTGTTGTTGTTGTTGCTACTGCTGTTGTTGATGCTGTTTCTGTCGTTGTTGCTACTGTTGTTGCCGCTGCTCCTGTTACTGTTGTTGCTCCTGCTATTGTTGCTGATTCTGTTCTTGCAGTTGCTGTTTTTGCTGTTAATGTGTTTCTGATATATATATATATATATATATATATATATATATATATATATATATATATATATATATTATATATATATATATATATATATATGCTTGGATATTTCTTATAATGGGATGAAAATATCAGTCTTCATCGAGTTCACAAATACAAAATACACCTGGTGGTGTGTGTGACAGTGTATATACACTTGAAAGTTGATTTTAATCTCTATTTTAGGAATTTAAAAGTTTAACGACAAACCATGGTAGGTAGATAGGTTTTAAACCCCTTTAACGACAAACCATGCTTGGTAGATAAGTTTTAAACCCCTTTAACGACAAACCATGGTAGGTAGGTAGGTTTTAAACCCCTTTAACGACAAACCATGGTAGGTAGATAGGTTTTAAACCCGTAACTACTAACCATGATAGATAGATAGGCTTTAAACCCCTTTAGGTAGGGAATTGTAATGTATTGTGTGTGGAGCGTCCCCTGGGTGTTGGGGGGGGGGGGTGATGACCGTTCTTGTTAAGGCTGATTAAGGCGGATTCGGATTAGGATTCTCTGACGTCATCGATAACCTTTAAATGGCAGCTGTGTAAGTTCAGCCAATCAGCGATTGACGATTGACGTCACAGTCGTTACCTCTCTGGTACATTTTAATGTTCCACCAATCAGGGAAGGTTTGCTGTCTGGCTGTCACTCACTGATTGGTAGATTGATGAACGAAGAAGAGGAAAAAAAAAGTTCATTTGACAACGGAAACTATTTTAATTGGTACGCACAATTTAAATTGGCTGCGCTAGTAATTTGAAATAGTCTACCGTTCGAAATTTGAGTTAGTCTACCGTTCGAAAATTCCGCCAATAAGGGACAGTTTACACCATCGTAATTGGTTAGTTACTTTGAAAGACGGTGGAAAATATCACTAATTAGTGACGCCAGTAATTGGTCAGCCGTAAAAAATTCCACCAATCAGGGAACAGCGTCTGAGGGTATATATATATATATATATATATATATATATATATATATATATATATATATATATATATATATATATATATATTAATTAATAATGTATCTTAGTTTCCAGAATTATCTTCGTGTTGCAGGTCTGGTATGTATTACGAAAAAACAATGATCTTTATGTATTTATATCATTTAATATTTACTTTAAGATTTACGTAATAGTTCCATCATGATTTACGTAATATTTAAATTATGATTTATATAATATTTACATTATGATTTACGTAATATTTACATTATGATTTAGGTAATATATCCATTACGAGTTATAATACTTCCATTAGCCAACCTTTCGATATTATTGTAATTACCGTCTTATATTCAGACTCGAAATTTGAGGGTAATTTAAATCTATTAATTAACGTGACTTACATTGAGTGGTTCAGGTCTGATGACGTTGATGGTTTCCAGTGATGCCTTTGTAACATGACTACCCGCAGTGATGATAGTTATAAGGTGAGGCTAGTATCTAGTAAGATAGTGATGATAGTTATAAGGTGAGGCTAGTGTCTAGGTAGATAGTAATGATAGTTATAAGGTGAGGCTAGTGTCTAGGTAGATAGTAATGATAGTTATAAGGTGAGGCTAGTGTCTAGGTAGATAGTAATGATAGTTATAAGGTGAGGCTAGTGTCTAGGTAGATAGTAATGATAGTTATAAGGTGAGGCTAGTGTCTAGGTAGATAGTAATGATAGTTATAAGGTGAGGCTAGTGTCTAGGTAGATAGTGATGATAGTTATAAGGTGAGGCTAGTGTCTAGGTAGATAGTAATGATAGTTATAAGGTGAGGCTAGTATCTAGGTAGATAGTAATGATAGTTATAAGGTGAGGCTAGTATCTAGGTAGATAGTGATGATAGTTATAAGGTGAGGCTAGTGTCTAGGTAGATAGTAATGATAGTTATAAGGTGAGGCTAGTGTCTAGGTAGATAGTGATGATAGTTATAAGGTGAGGCTAGTGTCTAGGTAGATAGTAATGATAGTTATAAGGTGAGGCTAGTGTCTAGGTAGATAGTAATGATAGTTATAAGGTGAGGCTAGTATCTAGGTAGATAGTAATGATAGTTATAAGGTGAGGCTAGTGTCTAGGTAGATAGTAATGATAGTTATAAGGTGAGGCTAGTGTCTAGGTAGATAGTAATGATAGTTATAAGGTGAGGCTAGTGTCTAGGTAGATAGTAATGATAGTTATAAGGTGAGGCTAGTGTCTAGGTAGATAGTAATGATAGTTATAAGGTGAGGCTAGTATCTAGGTAGATAGTAATGATAGTTATAAGGTGAGGCTAGTGTCTAGGTAGATAGTAATGATAGTTATAAGGTGAGGCTAGTGTCTAGGTAGATAGTATGATAGTTATAAGGTGAGGCTAGTATCTAGGTAGATAGTAATGATAGTTATAAGGTGAGGCTAGTGTCTAGGTAGATAGTAATGATAGTTATAAGGTGAGGCTAGTATCTAGGTAGTTAGTGATGATAGTTATAAGGTGAGGCTAGTGTCTAGGTAGATAGTAATGATAGTTATAAGGTGAGGCTAGTGTCTAGGTAGATAGTGATGATAGTTATAAGGTGAGGCTAGTGTCTAGGTAGATAGTAATGATAGTTATAAGGTGAGGCTAGTATCTAGGTAGATAGTGATAGTTATAAGGTGAGGCTAGTGTCTAGGTAGATAGTGATGATAGTTATAAGGTGAGGCTAGTATCTAGGTAGATAGTGATGATAGTTATAAGGTGAGGCTAGTATTAGGTAGATAGTGATGATAGTTATAAGGTGAGGCTAGTGTCTAGGTAGATAGTAATGATAGTTATAAGGTGAGGCTAGTATCTAGGTAGTTAGTGATGATAGTTATAAGGTGAGGCTAGTATCTAGGTAGATAGTGATGATAGTTATAAGGTGAGGCTAGTGTCTAGGTAGATAGTAATGATAGTTATAAGGTGAGGCTAGTGTCTAGTAAGATAGTGATGATAGTTATAAGGTGAGGCTACTATCTACGTAGATAGTGATGATAGTTATAAGGTGAGGCTAGTATCTAGTAAGATAGTGATGCTAGTTATAAGGTGAGGCTAGTGTCTAGTAAGATAGTGATGCTAGTTATAAGGTGAGACTAGTATCTAGGTAGATAGTAATGATAGTTATAAGGTGAGGCTAGTATCTAGTAAGATAGTGATGATAGTTATAAGGTGAGGCTAGTATCTAGGTAGATAGTGATGCTAGTTATAAGGTGAGGCTAGTATCTAGTAAGATAGTGATGCTAGTTATAAGGTGAGGCTAGTGTCTAGTAAGATAGTGATGCTAATTATAAGGTGAGGCTAGTATCTAGTAAGATAGTGATGCTAGTTATAAGGTGAGGGTAGTATCTAGTAAGATAGTGATGCTAGTTATAAGGTGAGGCTAGTATCTAGTAAGATAGTGATGCTAGTTATAAGGTGAGGCTAGTATCTAGTAAGATAGTGATGCTAGTTATAAGGTGAGGCTAGTATCTAGTAAGATAGTGATGCTAGTTATAAGGTGAGGCTAGTATCTAGTAAGATAGTGATGCTAGTTATAAGGTGAGGCTAGTATCTAGTAAGATAGTGATGCTAGTTATAAGGTGAGGCTAGTATCTAGTAAGATAGTGATGCTAGTTATAAGGTGAGGCTAGTATCTAGTAAGATAGTGATGCTAGTTATAAGGTGAGGCTAGTATCTAGTAAGATAGTGATGCTAGTTATAAGGTGAGGCTAGTATCTAGTAAGATAGTGATGATAGTTATAAGGTGAGGCTAGTATCTAGTAAGATAGTGATGCTAGTTATAAGGTAGACACATGTACACACAAAGGTGGTCGTGTGTAGGGACTGACGATCACATGGTGAAAGTGTTGAGTGTAAAGTTACAACATTATTGTATAATGTTACACTGCTTATTACTTTTCTTCCAACCCTTCATTTTCTGCCTCCTATTCCTCCTCTTCCTCTTCACTCCTCCTCTTCCTCTTCACTCCTCCTCTTCCTCTTCACTCCTCTTCCTCTTCACTCCTCTTCCTCTTCACTCCTCTTCCTCTTCACCGGCCTCCTGATCACTGCTAGTGATCCACGTGTCAGAAAATCATTATTTATGATACGGACTGTTTGTTGTTTTTAACATATCAGCCAGTAGTGCCCACACACTTTTTTTTTTCTCCAAAATATTGTGAATTTTTCAAGGATCACAACAGTGCCACGATCGCACGTGCAAAGAAAATGATAGGATGGATAATGAGAACTTTCAAAACGAGAGATGCCAAGCCCATGATGATCCTTTTCAAATCACTTGTTCTCTCTAGGCTGGAATACTGCTGTACATTAACATCTCCATACAAAGCAGGTGAAATCGCAGATCTAGAGAGTGTACAGAGATCCTTTACTGCACGTATAAGTTCTGTCAAGCACCTTAACTACTGGGAACGCTTGAAAGCACTTGACTTGTACTCGTTGGAACGCAGGAGGGAGAGATATATCATAATCTACACTTGGAAAATCTTGGAAGGAATGGTCCCAAATCTGCACACAGAAATCACTCCCTACGAAAGTAAAAGACTGGGCAGGCGATGCAAAATGCCGCCAATAAAAAGTAGGGGCGCCATTGGTACACTAAGAGAAAACACCATAAGTGTCCGGGGCCCAAAACTGTTCAACAGCCTCCCATCAAGCATTAGGGGAATTGCCAATAAACCCCTGGCTGCCTTCAAGAGAGAGCTGGACAGATACCTAAAGTCAGTGCCGGATCAGCCGGGCTGTGGCTCGTACGTCGGACTGCGTGCGGCCAGCAGTAACAGCCTAGTTGATCAGGCCCTGATCCATCGGGAGGCCTGGTCGTGGACCGGGCCGCGGGGGCGTTGATCCCCGGAATAACCTCCAGGTAACCAGGAGAGGGAAGAATATATGGAATTTGTACTCACCTGTTTGTGGTTGCAGGGGTCGACTCACGGCTCCTGTGTGTCAGCCCTCATGTAAAATATGGATAAGAGGTGTCACAGTCGTCCATGTTAGTGGGAAGTACAGTGCTTGTACAGTAAAGATGACTTTAGGATGTTACAACAGGAGAGTCATTTGAATTGTCACGTCTGCGTATTTCTGTCAAGACAGCTGTTGAATGAATATTTTTTTTTTTTTTTTTTTTTGGGGGGGGGGGTAACCCAGCCTTTTTGAGAGACTCCCGTTGTTATAAAGTTATATACTGGACAGGACTGGTACCCGTGGCTTGGTGTGTGGGGAACACAGTGGTCAGTCCCTACCTATCTAGGCTGTTAGGGTTACAGTAGGAAAGCTGAAACTTGTCTTGGTTAGGGATAGTGTTTACGGGTGACAGTATCTGTAAAATAAATTAGTTACACTATTCCCGCAGTTCCATCTCCCAGGGTACAGTGACACTCGAACTGAAGGGACAACAGCTATAGATCTGCACCTATGTTGTTGTTGTTGTTAAGGAGGAAAGTGGTCATTAAAACTTAGTTTATGTGTGGATAGAAGAGGACAGACACGCGCGCGCGCGCACACACACACACACACACACACACACACACACACACTGCGCTATTTTACATTTTTTTCTGTTGCGTTTTATTTGATTTTTGAGTACATATTTCTGTTATTTGGTGTGATAATGAAGGTAGGAAGGCGCACCATGTCAATGGTAGGGAATGTTTACGTTGAGTATCAGCAGCCGCCATCTTGCTCGTCACTGTCTGCCCAGGTAATAATCCAGACAGCACAATGTTGCTTTTGTTAAGGAGGAGGAGCGAGGTAGAAAGAGCCAGAGGAGGAGCGAAGTAAAGGGAGCCAGAGGAGGAAGAGTGAGGCAGAGGGAGCCAGAGAAGGAGGAGTGAGTTAGAGGGAGTCAGAGGAGAAGGAGTGAGGTAGAGGGAGCCAAAGGAGGAGGAGCGAGGTAAAGAGAGGCATTGGAGGAGGAGCGAGGTAGAGGGAGCCAGAGGAGAAGCGATAGCGTAGAGGACAAAGAGAGACGATCAGCTGGTCTTCACTATTACCTGAATAAGGATGATACGAATGTTGGTTGCTAGACAAGCCTGACCCAGGGCCGGCCTGCAGTAGGAAAATCCTCGAAACCCTTCGAAGGTAAGTGCGTGTGTGTGTGTGTACAAAGGTGTGTGTGTCAATAGTTACATTTGGAATGCTTCCTGCACCAGCTCCGGGTCGCGTACCCACAATAAAACACTCGTTACCACTCTAAACTGCAACACTAAGACACACAGAGAGAAAACTGGCTGTCCTTAGGTCCTTACTTTCCCCGACGAGTCTTTTACCAAACTCTTACGAATTTGGAGGTGCTCCTTGTCCATGAGTCGTGGGTCCCACAACTTGTGGCCATCAACATGATGTCATGAGCCTGACCTAGTCCTGGTAGTAGAGATTAGCTTAATTTATTAACGTCAGTATTAGCATAACTTCAGCTACGAGTAATTTAGTGCCTGATCAACCAGGCTGTAATGGCTGTGTGAGTGTTCAGACGCCGCAGCCATCAACAACCTGGTTGACCAGTCGGTAAACAGGTAAGTCTGACCTCAGGAACAATACCGTGACCGGAGAATGAAATGTATGGTGACGTTACGGTCTCATTAACTAGTCACAAGTGACTAGTTAATGAAGGAAGGAAGACGCACCAGTGGCAAGGTTTGTTTACATAGAGTATCAGCAGCCGCCATCTTGCTCTTCACATATTACAGTCTCCTACGTGCAGGTTATTTGTGAATTACCACGTATGGTACTAGTGATAGAACGATGACAAAAAATTTTGCCAGTACCGATTTCATCGAAATAAGCGACTCTCACCCACACTGTCTCATCCCCCGTATGTTACAGGTAAATAATAGGTTAAAAAACACAATACGGGATTTGTGCCCTTCTACTGGGACTAAAATACCATAAATACCATACTGTGTGGACTTTATGCATTCTTAAATACCATAAATAACATAGTGTGTGGACTTTAACATGACTCAAGAAATCGTAATGACTCGATTGCAAACAAACCATACCCCTGGCCGGGATTGAACCCGCGGTCATAGAGTCTCAAAACTCCAGCCCGTCGCGTTAGCCGTGGGTTGTTAGTACACGAACATGTCACTGAGGGTGGCACCGAACTCTACAACTTCCAGTGGCATATGCAACACCAGGAAAGACGGACAGCATCAGGACTTGGAACAAGGAATCCTTCAGCGATTTGCAACGACATATTTAGATCAATTAAGTACGTGGAGCCAGGAAGAGCCCCCATTGGTCACGCTTGTGCAGAAGCTCAAGAAAATCTGAAGCTTTGAAAGAAAGAAAACTATATAGCGCGGGGAATTACTGAGAAGTTGAGGAAATAAATCAGGTGACCTTTAGATAAGGTGAAAACAGATTATGACATAAAAATTCAAGAGGGATTGAGAGAGGTGTTTGGGACAGACTAAGTTAAGCGGAACACGATCAAGGGGACCAAGGTGGACGCTGGTGACACAGATGCTCATACAGAAGGAAATTTTTCTTTGTTCAGGGTAAGTGAAAGTGGAATGATTGGATGGAGGCAGCTGTGGAGGCGACTCATACGCAGCTTCAAGCGTATGTACGGGTTAAGGAACAAGAAGTCATCATTAGTAATGTCATTAAAGTAATCTAGAAGGTGGGGACAGGAGCTAAAACAAGAGCGCAACACACAACACCACACACAAACACACACAACACACACACACACTACACTCACAACACACAACACACCCACACACACACACAACACAATACACAACATTCACACACAACCACACAACACACATACACACAATACACACACACACACACTCACAACACACACACACACACACTCACACACACACACACATCACACACACAGTGTAGTGCTGTGGTGGTACTCGCTTGCCCTTTATCGAGATTACTTTTCTTTTAGAATCTCTCTTGGGTGTCGCTCTCTTTGCTTTTATCTCAATTCTCTCTCTTCTTCTCCCTCTCACCCCCCCCTCTCCTTCCAATTGAAGGAGGTTGGGATTGTTATTGGCGTTGTAGGCACCATTTGCCCATTTTTTTTTTTAAAATGGCCTGTGTACTTCATTAAAATGAACTTGGCTATGCCTTTTCTAAATGGCTCAGTATTAAGACTCACAATTAAGGAACAGGGAAAGTACCCTGGAAATACAAGGGACCAGTTGGGTAATTTACACTATCTATGATAATTGTACCATTGTCAGCGGGCTGTGGGTTGTACGTCGGTTTAGTGCGGCAAAAGGAACACCTGGTAATCGGCCCTGATCCACACGAAGCCTGGTCACGACGGGCGCGGGGGGGGCGATGAACCCCGAATCCTCTCAGGTATACCTCCAGATATGTGTACTGTAACCTGAACTTAGTTTACCGTCGAAACGTGTCTAGTTTATTGAGCCCAAATATCATCTGTGGGATGGTAGCGCAGTAACATTTGGATACTTAGCGGCTAGGAACTAGGCCTAGGAACACGGATTCAAAAGAAAGTTCATCTGGTGCAGTTATAAGGCTGTGCGGTGCAAATTTGCCACTTTGCAATATAAATTAATAAGAGTTGGAAAAGTTGACTTCCACAGTTGTAACTGGAAATGCCTCACCCGATAGGTATAAACTTTCAGCAGTGGGGAACGTTGCTCAAAGAAAATTTTTCATGGATTTTGGACTGTGAAGTTTTGGTTTGCAGGTTTAATAAACAATTGGTGCCCGTTTAATAAACGGGGAAAATGCCACATCTGAATGGCTTCAAATTCAGTGATGATACTAAACTGCAGTAGAACATGCCGCACTCTGTATATTTTTTATCGTTTTATTGAGGTTGAGAGGGGCTGGACTTGGGGCTACGGGGATTTCTTTTTTTGATAAGATACTGCAGGTTTGCTCAGTTTTTTTTTTTATTCCTCCTGGTTTTTCGATTTTATTTAGTCATAGTTGAGCAATGTGGAAACAACCCCCCATTTTTAATTTTTTTTTTCCCCTCAATATTAGGCTTCAAATTTTGAACATGCTGTTACGGTAAACGAGGATTCCAGGAACAGTTGGAATTGATCCTAGTTATAGAAGCCATTCCCAGCATCCAGGGAATGACTGGAATAACTTCCACGGACCTTTAGCAGGCCTGTTCAACTAAGCTGTTATTGCTGGCGCACGTAGTCCAGCGTAACGAAACCACAGCCCGGGTGGGTCAGGGTACTGACTTTAGGTTCGGTCCAGTCCCTCTTCAAGACGACAGGGGTCTATTGGTTAATTTCTCTTCTGGTGGTGGGAGGCTGTTGAACAGTCTGGACCCTGGTCACTTATGTGTATTCGTAGTGTTTTAATGCGCCCCTCTTCCACCGGTCATATGTTGCACCATCGGCCCAGTCTTTAGCTTTCTAAGCAAGTGATCTCTGCGTGCAGATTTGGGACGAGTCCATCTAGAATTTTCCAGGTTGTAGCTTATGACTTCTTGCCTCCTCTTGTGCTTTTCTTTCTCCCCTCCTCTTCCCTTCCTTCAATCTCTTCTCTATTTTCTGGGGAAAAAACCCAGATTCGCAAAATAAATTAATGAACTTACATTCATTATTTAGGCATTTGGATAGTAGGTTAGGCCTGAATGAGCAGTTCTGAATGTGAAGATAAAATGATGTACCTCGTGTGAGTGCCTTTGATTTGATGTTACCTCGTGTGAGTGCCTTTGGATTGATGATCCTCGTGTGAGTGCCTTTGATGATGTACCTCGTCGTGTGTGCCTTTGATTGATGTACTCGTGTGGTGCCTTTGATTGATGTACCTGTGTGAGTGCCTTTGATGGATTGTACCTCGTGTGAGTGCCTTTGTTTGATGACTTCGGTGTGAGTGCCTTTGAATGATGTACTGTGATGAGTTGCCTTTGATTGATGTACCTGAATGGTGAGGCTTTGATTGATTGTACTCGGTGGTGCCTTTGATTGATTGTACCTCGTGTGAGTGCTTTGTTGAGGTACCTTGTGTGGTACCTTTGATGTACCTCGTTGTGGTGCCCTTAGCTTGTACCTCGTGTGAGTTTGCCTCTGATGGGATGTCCCTCGGTGAGTGCCTTTGATTGTGTACTCGTGTGAGTGCTTTGATGATTACCTCGTAGGAGGGCCTCTGATTGATGTCCCTCGTGTGAGTGCCCTTTATTGATGTACCTCGAGTGAGTGCCTTATGATGTACCTCGTGTGTGTGCCTCTGATTGATGTACCACGGGTGGAGTGCCTTGATGATGAACTCGAGTGAGTGCCTCTGGATTGATGTATCGTGTGAGAGCCTTTGCATGTGTACCTGTGTGAGCTCCCCAGTCCTTTAATGTACCTCGAGTGAGTACCTTTGATTGTGTACCTAGTTGTGAGTGCTTTTGATTGATTGTACTTCGTGTGAGTGCCTCTGATTGATGTACCTCGTGTGAGTGCCTCTGATTGATGTACCTCGTGTGAGTGCCTCTGATTGATGTACCTCGTGTGAGTGCCTTTGATTGATGTACCTCGTGTGAGTGCCTTGATTGAATGTACTCGCTGTGAGAGAGTGCTATGATGATGTACCTCGTGTGAGTGCTTTGATTGATGTTTTACTCGTGTGAGTGTCTTTGATGTACCTCGTGTGAGTGTCTTTGATGTACCTCGTGTGAGTACCTTTGATGTACCTCGTGTGAGTGCCTAGATTTATATACTCGTGTGCGTGCCCCTCTGATTGATGTACCTTGTGAGTTGCCTCTGATTGATGTACTCGTACGTGCGTGCCTGTGATTGATGTACCTGTGTGAGTGCCTTGATTGTATACAACGTAGTTGAGTGCTTTGAAGAGTACCTGTTGTGAGTGCCTTTGATGATGTACCTCGTGTGAGTGTCTTTGATGTACCTCGTGTGAGTGCTTTGTCTATGTACTCGTGTGAGTACCTTTGATTGGATGTACTCGTGTTGTGAGTACTCTGATTGATGTACCTCGTGAGAGTTACCTCTGGATTGATGTACCTCGGTGAGAGTACCTCTGTTGATGTACTCATGTGAGTGCCTTTGATGTACCTCGGTTTCAAGGGTTTTCTTCCTCGCCGGAGCCCGCTCTGGGACCAGGCTAACTGCCCACGCTAGGCCAACCAGGGGAATTGTTGGTGAGGAGCGATGAATGGGACGTTGTATGAAGTATTTATGTAATCGAGGCTATGATCATGGCACAAATGTTTTTGTAAGCAGAAGATGAAGGAGGAGGAGGTGTGAAATGACAGAAAGAGAGTGATGGTGGTCATGAGGGAGAGATAGGGAATGGTAATTTCTAAAGAGTGTAGGAAAACCGAGTGCTGGAGGAAAAAGGATAGAGAAGGAAATGAGGGATAGGGAAGGGAAAGTAGAGGAAGAAAGTGGAAGGGGAAAGAGGATGGAAGGGCTTGAGGACGGGCTGATGTCGAAAGTCGAGGGAGGGATGGTGGCCGGCAGGGTAAAGATGCCTGTCACAGCACAAACAGTAAAACATAAGGGCACATTTCCTGGAGTGTTGCCTGCCAACATGGCTGTCCTGTCATATGTGTGTACTCACCTAGTTGTGCTGGCTGGGGTCAAGTCATGGCTCCTAGTGGCTGTCCTGTCATGTGTGTGTACTCATCTAGTTGTGCTGGCTGGGGTCAAGTCATGGCTCTAGTGGCTGTCCTGGTTCCTGCCTATGTGTGTACTCCACTAGATGTGCAGGCTGGGTCAGTATCGCTCTAGTGGCTGTCCTGTTATATGTGTGTCTCACCTGTTGTGCTGGCTGGGGTCAAAGTCATTGCTCTAGGGGTGTTGTCTATGTGTTTACTCACCTAGTTGTGCTGGCTGGGGTCAAGTCATGGCTCCTAGTGGCTGTCCTGTCATATGTGTGTACTCACCTAGTTGTGCTGGCTGGGGTCAAGTCATAGCTCCTAGTGGCTGTCCTGTCATATGTGTGTATCACTAGTTGTGCTGGTGGGGTAGTATAGCTACCTAGGGCGTCCTGTCATAAGTGTGTAACATAGTTGTGCTGGCTGGCGTCAAGTCATAGCTCCTAGTGGTTGTCATGTCATGTGTGTGTACTCACCTAGTTGTGCTGGCTGGGGTCCAAGTCATCGCTCCTAGTGGCTGTTCCTTTATATGTGTGTATCACCTAGTTGTGGCTGGGGGGTCAAGTCATAGCTCCTAGTGGGTTCCAGTCTATGTAGTTGTACTCACCTCGTTGTGCTGGGTGGGGTACGTCATAGTCTAGTGGTAGTCCTGTATGTGTGTGTTACTCACTAGTTGTGCTGGCTGGGTCAAGTCATAGCTCTAGTGGCTGTCCTGTATGTGTGTGTACTCACTAGTTGTGCTGGCTGGGGTCATCTATGGCTCCTAGTGGCTGTTCTGTTAATGGTTGTACTCACTAGTTGTGTGGCTGGGGTCAATGTCATAGCTCTAGTGGTTTTGTCCTGTCATAGTGTGTGTACACACTAGATTGTGTGGTGGGGTCAAGGTCATGGCTCCTAGTGGCTGTCCCTGTCATTTGTGTGTACTCACTATTGTGCTGGCTGGGGTCAAGTCATGGCTCCTAGTGGCTGTCTGTATATGTGTGTAATCACTCGTTTTGCGGCTGGGGTCACGTCATAGCCCTAGTGGCTGTCTGTCATATGTGTGTACTCGCCTAGTTGTGCTGGCTGGGGTCAAGTCATAGCTCCTAGTGGGTGTCTGTCCTGTGTGTGTACTACCTAGTTGTGCTGGCGTAGGGGTAAGTCATTGCTCCTAGTGGATGCTCTGCTCAGTGTGTTTACGCACCTAGTTGATGATGCTGGGGTCAAAGTCTAGCTCCTAGTGGCTTGTCCTGTCTTGTGTGTGTACACGCCTAGGTGGCTGGCTGGGGTCACGTCATAGCCCTGTGGTGTCCTGTCATGTGGGTGTACTCAACTAGTTGTGCTGGCAGGGGTCGAGTCATAGCTCCTAGTGGCTACCTGTCATGTGTTGTGTACTCCCTAGTTGTGCAGGATGGGGTCCAAGTCATTGCTCCTAGTGGGTGTCCTGTCATGTGTGTTTACTCCCTTAGTTGTGCTGGCTGGGGTCAAGTCATAGCTCTAGTGGCTGTCCTTTCATGTGTGTGTACTCCCTAGTTGTGCTGGCTGGGTCACGTATGTCTAGTGGCGTCCTGTCATGTGTTGTGTATCACCTAGTTGTGCTGGATGGGGTTGAGTCTTAGCTGCTTGTGCGGGCTCGTGTGTGTACTTACTGGTTGTAGTGCTGGGGTTGAGTCAAAGCTCCTCGTGGGTTTATGGCTGTTATGTGTGTGTTTGAAGCCGTCTTAACACATTCTTTAGATAGTAAAAAAGTCCGATCTGTGTTGTTTTACACTTGAGGTCTGGGAGCGGTTGCAGCGGTCAGTGATCTTTGAAGGTCAAACTCAAGGTGGATTCCTGGGAGGTTCTGTTCCCAAACAAGTCTTGCCGACAGATGACTTGATCAGTGAGGCTGTTTGGTTGCTAGCAGCACGCAGTTTGGAAAACTAGGCAGCGTAAGGTGTGTCGCCTAGGACTCTTCCTTCTGTAAGGGCGTAAGTTCAGTAATTATTCTTCTTATTTCTCTCTCCCTCTGCTTCCTCTCCTCTCCTTCCTCCTCCTCGCAGATCTTGAGAAGGGGTGTACAGAGATCCTTTTCCTGCAGTATAAGTTTGTCAAGCACCTTAATACTGGGAACGCTTGGCAAGCACTTGACATGTACTCGTTTTGGATCTCAGGAGGGAGAGGATATATCTAATCTACACTTGGAAACTTTGGAAGGAATGGTCCAAATCTGCACACAAGAAATCACTCACTACGAAAAGTAAAAGATGGCAGGCGCATGCAAACTGCCCAATAAAACGTAGGGGCGCCATTGTTTGTAACTAAGGGAAAACACCATAAGTGTCCGGGGCCCAAAACTGTTAACAGCCTCCCATCAACATTAGGGGAATTGCAATAAACCCTGGCTATGCCTTCAAGACGAGAAGCTGGCAGCTACCTAAGTCAGTGCCGGATCAGCCGGGTGTGGCTGTACGTTGGACTGGTGCGGCAGCAGTACAGCCTAGTTTGAACAGTCCCCTGATCATGGGGCGGCAGGTCATGGACGGGCCCGCGGGGGCGTTGTCCCGGAATATCCTCCAGGTAACCAGGTAACCTCTCCTCCTGGCTCCTCAGTTCATGATAAGAATTTCGAGTAGGGTCGTGTCGTCTGCAAATCGGAATAAAGCGCCGTGTTCATCCTGGGCAAAACTAATTAACACTTCGGAAAAATCTGCCAAACCTTACGGACAATTTTCAGTGTATTCGCTTTTTTTTACTTTTCCTCGTGTGCAATGATGATTCAAATAATAGTGTTTTATAATTAAAAAATAACTATCTATGGTTCTGTTGAAGTAGAAACAGTGTGCTGCTCCGAACATACTGGGAATTGTATAAGGAGGTCTGTTGGTTGGTACTGCACCACGCAAGATGTATGTGTGATAGTGTAGTAGTAAAATGTAGTCGTAGTAGTAGTAGTTAGTGTCGTGTGTGTAGTAGTGTGTGTACTCACCTAGTTGTGGTTTTGCCAAGGGTCCGCCTTTCACTGGCCGCTACTAGAGGTGTTGGTGTGTGTGTGGTGTGTGTGTGTGTGTGTTGTGTGTGGTGTGTGGATGTGTGTGTGTGTGTGTGTGAGAGACACAAACTGCCTTCTACACCACGAGCTGAAAGAGTGTTATTACAATACATAAAACGAGACTGCATCGAAGTCTGCACCAAAATTGGTCTTCAACTGAATGTGAGCTAGGTGCCGTACACAGTAGTCTGAGAGAGACAGAGACAGAGCAACGAGAGAGACAACAGACAGGACACTCAGAAAAGACAGACAGAAAGTGAATGGCATGGAGAAATGAAGGTTATAATATGCGAAGGGAAGTACTAAAGTAAAGAGAGAATGGGGAGGAAATGATGGCAACGATGAGAGGAGTGGGAAAAACGCGGGGAAGGTGGGAATGCGTGATAAACCGAGGCGAAAGAAGTATATGCTAAATGAAGAAGCAGAAATTCCAGCGAGGGAAAAAAATATCTGCAGTGAAAATTGATGTAAGTACACTGTAAACTAAAGGAGGGAAAAAGTGATAAAGGGGCGAGGAGGGGAAGAAATGGATAAATTATGCTCTGCTAAGCGGGCTAGATGGGAGGGCAAAATGCCAAAGTGTTTATCACTTTCTCTTTCTCTTCATCCTCTCTTTTCATCTTCTTCTTTGTTCTTCCCTGTCTCTGGTTTTTCCCTCCTTGTCTTTTCTTCCTGTCTCTGATTGTCCCTCCATGTCTTTTTCTCCCATTTCTTCTTGGTTTTTCCTCCTCTGTTCTTCTCCTCTCTATTTTCCCTCCTTTCTTTTCTTCCCTCCCTATTGCTCTCCTTTCTACCTCCTATTCTCCCTCTCCTTTATTCCTCCTTATTCTTCAGCAGCTGAAACGTGTCAACTTTAAGCATCATGTTATTTCATTGCCCTGGAAGTCTTTGATGATATCTGTTTACACATGTGTCTTTTTATTCTATCGTTTTACTCCGTGTATATTCGCTATGTCCGTAATGGACGCAATACAAAGGTGTGGCCAATGTAATCTGTTGTGAGGATAAACGTGTAGGCGGCAGCACCGTGCCTTGGTGATGTGTTTTACTTTTTAAGGACTCGACTCGCTTTTGTTTCCTATTCCTAGCTTTTGGTTTTGTTTGTTAGATTCCAGGTATATCGCTTGGCCGGGCCTTTTCCAAGAGGTGGCCGGCCTTGGCTCCTGTCATTAACGAGGAAGTGTCTACCAGCAGTGGTCTGCGTGGGCAAGTGCCCAGGACAGTGTCTGACGTCTGGGAGTCTGTATACCAGGACCTGTATCTTCGTGGGAGGGGCACAAGTCCTCTCGAGCGTTTGGTTGTTAGAAAAAGTAATACATTATTTCAGATTTAATGTATACTTATATGTTCTGTTCTTCATGATGCGATTAATACTGTGTGAATGTTAAAGATATCTTATGAATGAACATTAGATACCAGATATATTTAAGCACAAATTCCGAAATTTGCTTGGATAGATAAATGAACTGTAGATATAACTCATCTGTACTCCTGTTAACCTATTTCGGCTAGTTCTAGTCCTATGTGTATCTTGCATACCGTCCACCGGATGGAAATGGGGGTGCACAATATAACCTAGCTTTTCGGTGGCTCAAATCTAATCTTAATGATTTGTGGAATGTCATCGCGCAGTTCGTGTAGATCTTCCGCGCGTTTTGGTTTTCCTGGATAACGTCCGTTAATTTTGTCCTATGGTTTCCGAAGTTGTGACGAGCATGGATCTCAATCACGAGTTAAGTAGGAAATGCTTGACCTAAAACTTGAATTTAGTTGTATCGCTGTTACGAATTTATGATGTGAGTGGTAGTTTGTCTCTTTGTTTTTTGTTTGAAAAGATTACTGTCTATTTTACGGAGGAGGAGCAGTGTCTGTAATTTTTTAAGGTTCTGTATTTCATTTGATTGAACTGTCAGTGTACATGTTGGGCCTACGAAATCGTACGACACATTGCAACAAACATAATGGAAGGATGAACGGCAGGAGTCGTTAAAACTCCAGACGTCGTGTTTGCATGAGGCAACCTGGTTTACGCAAGGTTCATTCAATTGGGGAATGCGTCCGGTCTGGAGTTTTAAACTCTTGACGCGGGATCAAGCCCGCCCGTGGTATGGTTTTGTTTACAGACGTGTCCTTGTCGATATTTCGTAAGTCATGTTGAGGCTTTAAGGGGAATTGAGTAGGGGAGTTGTCACGGCCATGCTAGCGGGGTGATTGTCTGGTAAATATTGCATTTGTGCGACAGTGTGCCTAGGTACCTCCTGTGGAGTTATAATATACTCGATGGTTAACTCTATTGTAGCCAGGCGTCTCAGTGGGTAACGCGTTCGGTCTGGCGTTTTAAGACTCTTTTCCACGGGTTAAGTCGGCCTCGTGCTTTATGGTTTGGGTTGTGTGTTGTGTTTGGTGGCGTGTTGTTACCATTTTGTCTAGGCACATGTGATTATGACATAGGCAGTGATGTGTGTGTGTGTGTGTGTGTGTGTTGGTGTGTGTGTGTGTGTGTGGTGTGTGTGTGTGTGTTGTGTGTGTGTTGTGTGTGTGTTCGTGTGTTCGAGCTTGCGCCTGAGCACTTCCTGCATTCGAATTCTTTTGTCCCCTCTTACGTATGTTCACTCGGTGTGCCTGATTCTGCGTCAGAGATAGAGAAAAAAGACCGCGAAAAAGAAACCTTGCCCCCCTCCCTTCAACAATTACACAAATCGTGTGATGGTATTGTAGTTTGGGCTCCCAAGGTGGCCCTACTGTAAACCAAGTGTTCAGTCCAAGCAGGGCCAAGTCTGAGGGGGGGTCGTGGGGGCCGGCTGACTAGCAAACCTATACCCGTTACCTTCAGGTGTAAAAAGATTTACACATTGGTGTTTGTTTCACCTGTGTTCAAAGTACTCACTCGTGTGCTTGCGGGGGTCGAATCACAGCCACTTCCTCCACTTTTAAGGACCTGTTTTAATGTTTCTCTGGTCATATATCTGCTCGGAGCTGTTTGTGGTGTTTTGGAGATAAACATAGTGTTTGGCTGTGTTGGACCTGTTGTAAGGAGTGTTTGGATGTTTGAGACGTTGTTGTGTGGTGTTTGCCAGTGTTTGGAAATTTTTGTGTGTGTTCGGAATGGAGTTGGTATGTTTGGAACTCTAATTATAATAATTAATTATTATTCTTATTAAAATTATTTTTATTCTTATTCTTCTTATTAATTAGCTTTTTAGGTTGTTTCTCTCCCTTTCGTTTTATTTTGGATGTTTCTCTTTCTTCCGTTTAAAATCTCTTCCGTGATTTTCCTAACCTCCTCCTCCCCCTCTCGTGCCCTTCCTTGGTTATAAGGTTGTATACAATGGCCATCCGATTTAGGTATTAAGAAATATTAAAAGCGGTTAGACGTACGAGGATAAATGCAGGAAGAAAGTTAGCAGAAGAGGTGTAGATAAAGAAATGGAGTGAGATGTAAGAGAAAGAGGTGTTAGAAGAGAAGTCGTGGGTTGATTTTTCTGCTTATGTTAGCACTCAGGTGCCGTATCAAGTGGATGTGGAGGTAAGTAAGGGAGAGATGGGGAGAGATGTAGTGGGATTGGGGGAGGAAGAAGGTATGCGCAGAGGGTGAGGGAAGAGGGGCTAGTAAGGGATGGGGTAATTAGCGAGGAAGCGGAAAGAGGAAGGAAAACGAAAGAGGCGGAGGAGGAGGTATGTTGATACATTTGGGTCGTGTTGGTTTGGGTGGCAAATGAACGTTTATTCACCCACAGCCATACCCACCCTGGCGGCGGTGGTGCTATGGTTGTGGTGGTGATGATGTGTGGCTAGTGGTGGTGGTGGGTTGGTGCGTGCTGTGTGAGTGAGTGGTGCTGTTGCTGCTAGTGGTGGGGGTGGTGGTGTGTTGCTAGTGGTGGTGGTGTGCTGTGCTGCTGTGGTGGTGGTAGGTTGTGCTGTGCTGTTGTAGGGTTGGTGGTGGGGGTGGTGCTGTGCTGCTGCTAGTGGTGGTGGTGGTGCTGTGCTGTAGTGGTGGTGGTGGTGGTGCTGCTGCTGCTGTTGCTAGTCGTGGTGGTGCTGCTGCTGCTAGTGGTGGTGTGCTGCTGCTGCTGTTGTAGTGTTGGTGGAGGTGGTGTGGTGGTGGTGATGTTGCTTGCTGCTGTAGTGGTGGTGGTGGTTGGTGCATGTTGCTGCTTTGGTGGTGGTGGTGTGTTGCTGAGTGGTGGTTGGTGGTGGTGCGTGCCTAGTGGTGTGGTGGTGCTGCTGCTGCTTGCTGTTGCTGGCGGGTGGTGGTGCGTGGTGGTGCTGTTGCTATGGTGGTGGTGGTGCAGTTTCCAGTGCTCGTGTGGTGGTGTGTTGCTGCTGCTAGTGGTTGGTGCTGTTTGTAGTGGTAGTGGTGCTGCTCTGATAGTGGTGGTGGTGGTGCAGCTGCTGTAGTTAGTGTTGTGGGTGGTGGAGGTGCTGTGCTGCTAGTGATATGTAGGGTGTGGTGTGTTGCTAGTGGTGGTGGTTGTGCTGTTGCTGTAGTGGTGGTGGTGGTGGTGATGCTGCTGTTGCTAGTGGTGTGGTTGTGGTGGTGGTGTGCTAGAGGTGGTGGTGGTGCTGTTGCTTAGTGGTGGTGTGGTGTGTGCTGGCTAGTGGTGGTGGTGCTGCTTGCTGCTGTTGAATTGGTGGTGGTGGTGTTGCTGCTAGGGGAGGTGGTGGTGCTGTGCTGTTGTAGTGGTGATGGTTGCTGCTGCTAGAGGGGTTGGTGTTGCTTGTTGCTAGTGGTGGTGGTGCTTTTGCTGCTGCTAGTGGTGGTGGTGCTGTTGCTGTGCTAGTGGTGGTTGTTCTGCTAGCTGCTGTAGTGGTGGTGGTGGTGGTGCTGTGCTCGTGGTGGTGGTGCTGTGCTGTTGCATGCCTGCTAGTGGTGGTGGAGCTGCTGATAGTGGGGTGGTTGCTGATTAGTTTGTAGTGGTGCTGGTTGCAGTGCTGCTAGTGGTGGTAGAGCTGCTTGTAGTGGTGGCTGCTGTTGAGCTGTTTGGTGTATGTGCTGCTGCTAGTGGTGGTGCTGCTGCTAGTGTGGTGCTGCGCTTTGGTGGTGGTGCTTGCTAGTGGTGGTGCTGCTGCTAGTGGTGATGGTGCTGCTGTATTGGTGGTTGTGCTGCTGCTAGTGGTGGTGAGTGTGTTGCTGTGCTAGTGGTGGTGTGGCTGCTAGAGGTTGTGTGCTGCTGTAGTGGTTGTGCTGCAGCAGTACTTCTTATGCTTATTGCCTGTTCTTGCTGCCGTCGTATGTTGTTGTTTATTGTGTTACTGTGTGCTTGTGTCCTGTGAATATACTAGGTCTGCCTTAACAAGTGTTATTCTGCCTATCGATCTTTGCTATTATTGCACTGTTGTTGTCAGCGGATATTGCTGTTCTGCTCTTTAACTCGTGTGATTGTTGTGAGCAGATAACAATACTGTCGCTGCTGGATGGGATAGTGTGTTAGTGTGAGGGAGGAGAGGGGGAAGTTACGTGTCTGTCCCATTGTCGTTTGAGATCACCCCTCTATTCACTCCCCTCTTCACCTCAAGTTTGTCCGCCGAAGGGGGGGGGGTGTGGTATGGTGTGTTTGTCGGGGGAAAGGGGGACTAAAGGACGAATGGACAACGAGCCTGGAAGAATAGAAGAAGTGGAGGTTGTAGTAGTAGAAGGGGTCGTAGTAATGGTGTATTGTTGTTGGTCTTAGTAGTAGTGGTACTATAGTAACAGTAGGTCTTGGAGTTGTAATAGAGGTGGTATCTCGCGCTAGTTGTCGTGTTTCTCGACGAACCATCGCGATTACGTCGACGACTACCTACTTTACGCTACACAACCCCACCCCACAAACAACCCACACACCCACCCTAAATTAACCATACACCACCAACTCTCACCTTACAAACTTCTACTCCCCCCCCCCCCCCCACCCCCCCCCCCAATCCTACACCCCCCCCCCCCCCCACCACACCACCCACATATATAACCCCCCCCCCCACCCCACCACCACCCTCTACTACCACCTCTACATACTACCACTCCATCACCCCAAACTAACTACCACTACCCACTACCCACTATCCACTCTACTCTACACACTCCATATATATAATCCACACTACCACCTACTACCACTACTAACTACCACTATACTACACCCTCACACTACCACTGTCTACTACTTCCTACCCACTACACCAAACCACATTTGTAAACTACAACTCTCCCTCCCCCCCTAACCCCACCCACACTACATTCTACTACTCACCACTACCACCCCACCATCCCAACCCCCCTACTCCTCCACTATCCTACTACTATACACCCCCTACCCCTATACCACCATCCCACTCTCCTAATATATACATACTACACACTACACTTACTACTACTACTCACACTACTACCAACTATACTACACCACTATACCACCACTTACCATCCCACCACTATACAAACCACCCACTACTCCATACCCATACTATATAACCCACACCACACTACTACCACTACCACTTCCACTACCACCACTACTACTATACTATCTCCACTCCCACAAATACACTCCACACTACTACACTACCACCACTCACCTACCACTACCACCATACTACCACTACCACCACTACTACTACTACACTACCACCCACTCATACCACTACACACTACCACCATTCCCACCACTACTACCACTACCACCCATACTACCTATACACCACTCCCACTACTATAATCCTACTACACGACCACCCACTTACTCCACTACCCCCACTACTCCACTACCACTACTACCACTACCAATACCACCACTACCACTGCTACTACTACTACTATATATACACTACACCCACTTTTTTTTATACACTTCTACTTACTAACACTACCCACTATCATATATACTACTACTACTCTACTATACTCCTACCTCCCACCACTAATACTACTACCACCACTACCACACTACTACACTACCACCACTACTATACCACTACTACTACTATACTATTATAATGACATTGATAATGGTTCACAAAGGACCAAATATACGGTTTCTTTTTCAAAGTAATAATGACAGCAAGATAAAAATATTAAAAATGTCTTGTTTGCTGTTCAGAAAGTAAGCTTTCTTTTTGTCAGGCTTCCTTATCTTCCTTCATTCCCTTAACTTTATCTTTGTTCGTTTGACTTTATCGTCTTAGTTACTTTATCTTAGTTTATCTTCCTGTCATTCGTTTAACTTTGTCTTCCAATTTTGTTTCTCAACTAAGACAGCGATGTGTATTTGGCTCCCTCCCAGGGAAGGGAGCGTTCCCTTGGTGAGGTCACCCCCGGGAAAGAGCGTTCCATTGGTCATCCTTCAGTATGAGAGACTGTCACTTGTGATAATGGGAACGTGTGGTTGGCCGAAATAACTCTGGGCATGCGCCCAGGCGGCCGCTGATTGGTGCTTCGCACCCCTAATGGCGTTAATGTGAGGTTAATACGTGAGGTATTAAACGAATACATTGATGGGTGGGGGATAGAGGGGGAGGGGTTGTTGATGGGGTGGGTGGTGGAGAGGGTTTATTTGTGGGGGTGGGGGCTTGAGAGGGGGTTGTTGGATTGGGAGAGGAAGGAGGGTGCTTTGGGTTTTATTGACAGAGGGAGGTAGGTTATTTTGGGTTGTATTGAGAGAGTCAGGGTCTATAGTATACTGTTTACATGTGACGTCACGATGGAAACATCCGCCATACTGGCGGTACTTTGTGTCAGTGATGGCGTGTGTATTCTCCTCGAATATTAAGTCTATGTAGGTACAGGACACACAAAGTGCAGCTACACACATTATCATACATTAGTAACATATGTGTAAATTACTTAGATACTCAGTGATCAAGTGACTTACTTACAGTTTTGGATTCTTGGTCTTTAATAACTCTGTATTGAGACATCGTACTGTGTATTTTTAATTCTAGTAATTAATAATTGATTAAGTACGTGGTATGTCAGATTAGGTTGTAGGTTGGCTGTGTGTATTCCAAGATTGGCATGAAGTTACGCACCTTGCTGGGTACAGCAGGGAGGGGTCAGACAGACGGGGTAGCTGACAGATAAATGAAAAAAAGTAATGTGGCCCACCAAATATATAAAAATAGAGGAAAAACAACCAAAAACTGAATTATAGGCCAATACTTTGTCAGCCTATTATCAAAGTTTCGTAGGAGATTTGAAGAAATTGGTTATAGTGTATCATCAGCAAATAAGATTTAGTAAGAAAACTCGGCCATGGATATAGAGATGGAAAATCCTTTTTAACAAGCGTGCGGGAGCTTTAGTCAAATATGAAAAGAGAAGAAAAGACTTGGATGGATGGGTTGCATCTTTCTGCTCATATATATTTTGGAAGGGTTTCGAGAGTTTTCATATGGGCGTGGTCATGGTAGTGGGACGTCCGTTGACCCCCGAAACCCAGTAATACTCCTGACCACACTATTAACTAGAAGAGGAGGCCAGGGAGCCTGAAAAACAGAAGACGAATAAAAGTACCAATAAGATAATAAATCATAATGGGGAAGAGTAAGAAAGTAGGGTGAGCGCAATATTAGTGCTGCTAGGTTTTCAGTGTATGTATACTACAACGAAAAACGCATGGAATCTACGGGGGTTTATTTTGGTTACGACGTAACTAATGTGATTCGTCGAGCGCGGACAGAAGCAGCTACTGGGACACTAAACGAGCCTATAGGTGGTGACCAACAAAGTGATTTCTTAAAGTACAGTCCAAAACAAATGCAAGATTATGTAAATTATACACGTTTTAATCTGTAATTAACGCTTCATAAAATGAATGGTCTTTTAAAATAATATAAAGTAAAAAAAAAAATAATCCGAAAATCTACGACTTCTTTACGAGAAAAAACTTCAAATATAAGTGAATGGACGTTTGTGTGGGTTGTTAGTACACGAACATGTCACTGAGGGTGGCACCGAACTCTACAACTTCCAGTGGCATATGCAACACCAGGAAAGACGGACAGCATCAGGACTTGGAACAAGGAATCCTTCAGCGATTTGCAACGACATATTTAGATCAATTAAGTACGTGGAGCCAGGAAGAGCCCCCATTGGTCACGCTTGTGCAGAAGCTCAAGAAAATCTGAAGCTTTGAAAGAAAGAAAACTATATAGCGCGGGGAATTACTGAGAAGTTGAGGAAATAAATCAGGTGACCTTTAGATAAGGTGAAAACAGATTATGACATAAAAATTCAAGAGGGATTGAGAGAGGTGTTTGGGACAGACTAAGTTAAGCGGAACACGATCAAGGGGACCAAGGTGGACGCTGGTGACACAGATGCTCATACAGAAGGAAATTTTTCTTTGTTCAGGGTAAGTGAAAGTGGAATGATTGGATGGAGGCAGCTGTGGAGGCGACTCATACGCAGCTTCAAGCGTATGTACGGGTTAAGGAACAAGAAGTCATCATTAGTAATGTCATTAAAGTAATCTAGAAGGTGGGGACAGGAGCTAAAACAAGAGCGCAACACACAACACCACACACAAACACACACAACACACACACACACTACACTCACAACACACAACACACCCACACACACACACAACACAATACACAACATTCACACACAACCACACAACACACATACACACAATACACACACACACACACTCACAACACACACACACACACACTCACACACACACACACATCACACACACAGTGTAGTGCTGTGGTGGTACTCGCTTGCCCTTTATCGAGATTACTTTTCTTTTAGAATCTCTCTTGGGTGTCGCTCTCTTTGCTTTTATCTCAATTCTCTCTCTTCTTCTCCCTCTCACCCCCCCCTCTCCTTCCAATTGAAGGAGGTTGGGATTGTTATTGGCGTTGTAGGCACCATTTGCCCATTTTTTTTTTTAAAATGGCCTGTGTACTTCATTAAAATGAACTTGGCTATGCCTTTTCTAAATGGCTCAGTATTAAGACTCACAATTAAGGAACAGGGAAAGTACCCTGGAAATACAAGGGACCAGTTGGGTAATTTACACTATCTATGATAATTGTACCATTGTCAGCGGGCTGTGGGTTGTACGTCGGTTTAGTGCGGCAAAAGGAACACCTGGTAATCGGCCCTGATCCACACGAAGCCTGGTCACGACGGGCGCGGGGGGGGCGATGAACCCCGAATCCTCTCAGGTATACCTCCAGATATGTGTACTGTAACCTGAACTTAGTTTACCGTCGAAACGTGTCTAGTTTATTGAGCCCAAATATCATCTGTGGGATGGTAGCGCAGTAACATTTGGATACTTAGCGGCTAGGAACTAGGCCTAGGAACACGGATTCAAAAGAAAGTTCATCTGGTGCAGTTATAAGGCTGTGCGGTGCAAATTTGCCACTTTGCAATATAAATTAATAAGAGTTGGAAAAGTTGACTTCCACAGTTGTAACTGGAAATGCCTCACCCGATTGGTATAAACTTTCAGCAGTGAGGAACGTTGCTCAAAGAAAATTTTTCATGGATTTTGGACTGTGCAAGTTTTGATTTGCCAGGTTTAATAAAAATTGGTGTCCGTGTAATAAACGGAAAATCCCACTCTGACGGGCTTCAAATCTCCAGTGATGATACTAAACTGCAGTAGAAACAGGGCCGCACTCTGTACTATTCCTTTTACGTTTATTGAGGTAGAGGGGGCCTGGACTTGTGGGATACGGGGATATCTTTTTTTGATAAGTATACCTGCAGGTTGCCCTCAGTTTTTTTTTTTTTATTCCTCCTGGTTTTTCGTTTTTATTTAGCTCATAAGTGAGAATGTCGGGAAACCCTTTATTAATTAGGCTTCAAATTTTGAACATTTGTGTACGGTAACGAGGATTCCAGGAACATTGGAATGATCCTAGTTATTGAGTCCATTCCCAGCACCCTTTGGAATGAATGGAATAACTTCCACACCTTTTTAGTGGGGGAAAAATTGAAGCATCAGAATCACTATCTTGAACACTATATGCTTAAGTGTTAACTTATTAAGGAATATAAGATAGTAAAAATACGTAGGTGATATTTCAACATATCTTAGATACCAGAAAATATTAGGAAATTCCTAATTTAATTTGAAGAGATAAATGAACTGTAGATATAAATCCAGATGTATTCCTAACCTTTCTGTGGCCTAGTTCCTGGGCCTTTTGTGTATCCATATGTTCTTGTGCTACCCCCACGGGATGGATATGACGTGTATGGAAAAACTAGCCACTTCGACTAAAAAATCTAAAAAAAAAAAAAATGTATGATTCCTGTTTATCTCTGTAAAAATTTATACATCTGCGTCTTCTGAATGCCCTTCGGTATTTAAGGGATGATGCATCTGATGCCCAGGATAATACCCGTGTTCACTTGAGTTTGTGGGGGGGGGGAATTTGTCAGTGTAATCAATATTTTGTTAAATCTTGCAATTGTTAGAATTTTATCAAAAGTGAGCCATCTAAAAGAAAAAAAAAATGACTTCTTTCTTATGGGCATTTTGCAGAATCTTAAATTGATATGACTGCAAAAAAAGAAAATATTGAATATTAGCGTTCTAAAGTGTTTTAATTTTTTTTAGTTATTTATATATATATATATATATTATATTAAAATATATATAAAATATTATATTATTATATATATATATATATAATAATAATAATAATATAAATATATATAAATATATATATATATATATATATATATATATAAATATATATAGTCACATACAAAAATAATTTCCCCATATTAAATTCACAAATATACTTTTCACACACACACACACGTATACATATTTTTATATTTTGCTTCTTGTTAATTTTATGACCACCCTCCTTCACTGCCACTTTTATATTCATTGAGGTAGAGGGGCTGGGCTTAGGGAATAGGGGGATCCCTTTTTCTTAGGTCTCTCAGTGAGTGTGATGGTTTTTAAGGTGTTGTAGGTGTGTGAGGGAGGGCAGTAGAGGGTGAGGAAGGGAAAGGTAAGGTTGAGGGAGGGCAGGTAGAGGTGTGAGGGAGGGCGGGTAGAGGTGTGAGAGAGGGCAGGTAAAAGGTGTGAGGGAGGGCAGGTAGAGGTGTGAGGGAGGGCAAGGTAGGGGTGTGAGGGAGGGCAGGAAAGGGGTTTGTGAGGAGGCAGGTAAGGTGTGAGGGAGGGCAGTAGAGGTGTGAGAGAGGGCGGGTAGAGGTGTGAGGGAGGGCAGGAGAGGTGTACAGAATGCCTCATTCACAAGTTGCTGTCGCAGAAGAATTGATCAATCAAATGCTTGATGATGAGTTATTGCACCTAGAAATTTTCACCTTGGGAATGCGCCCTTGATCCTAGTACCTAAGAAGGATGGTACTTGGCGCCAGTGAGTGACTTAGGAAGTTAAATGCGAAAACTATTCCAGATCGCTTCCCACTTCCTGTACTTGGTGATCTTTTACGTAACATCGAGATAACAAAGTCTTTAAAAACCTTGGATTTGTTACAAGGGTTTTGGCAAGTCCCTCTTCTGAGGACAGCCAAGAGCTAACTGCATTCTCCACTCCTACAGGTCATTATCACTTCCTCCGTATGGCGTTTGGATTACGATCCCCCCTATCACTTTTTCTCAAGGCTCATGACTAATATCTTTTAGAGGTCTCATGGGTTTAATGCACTTATGGTGTACTTAGATGACGTAATCGCATGTCTAAAGACGTGGATACACACTTGAAAAGACTTGGGGTAGTACTTGGTAAGCTTGAAGAAGCCAATTTAAAGATCAAACTGTCTAAATGTAAATTTTTCAGATCAGAAATTAAGTTTCTTGTCACGTAGTGACTCCTAAGGGTTACGACTGACCAAAGTAAAGTAACTGCAGTACTAAATTTTCCAACTCCCAAAAACTGCTGATGCGTAAGATCCTTTGTGGGCTTAGCAGGTTTTTATAGATCTTTCATTGCCAATTTTTCTTCCATAGCTGCTCCTCTAACTGAGTTGCTTAAAAGAAAGATCTCCTTTTGTTTGGACCTTCCGTCAAAAAAAGAGCATTCCAAACTCTAAAAGAAAAGCTAACATCTGCTCCAATTTTGAAATTTCCAGATTTTTCAAGCCCTTCTATTGACAACTGATGCTAGTTTCAATTGGCATAGGTGCCGTACTAGCTCAGAAGACCGATGGAAAGTACAACGCAGTTGCATTTGCTAGCCGAGTCCTTACGAAGGCTGAACGTAATTATACAGTAACTGAGCAAGAACTTTAGCAATAGTATGGTCTTTAAGCACTTCCGAGACATTATTTATCAGTACTCTGTTCATGTTTTGACAGACCATGCTCCACTGATACCTTTTTTCCAGAACAAACAACCTACCGGAAGGTTAGCCGATGGACCTTTGATTATCCAAGAGTTAAATCCCACCTTTGAATATTACCTGGCAAGTCAAATGTAGTCGCAGATCCCTTATCGCGACTGTTAGTATAGTAACTGCAGACCCTCCATTTAGTGCTGAAGATGTAAAGAATGCTCAACGAACAGATCCCATGTGTAGTGTCTGCATGCAACATAAAGGTAATGCTAATGGTCCTAATCCAATCCAAGTGAAATCCAACCACTAGCGAACCGGGGGAAAGAGTTGCGCTAGATTTGTTAACTAATTTCCAATGTTCCCTCCAGGGCAACAAACATCTAATGTTTATGGTAGACCATTTCACCAGATATTGTGAGTTCCTATTGCAGGTAAGACTGCCGAGACAGTAGCTAAAGCGTTTAAAGAATGCATTATCTGCAGGCATACCACCCCTAAGTCCCCAGTAACAGATAATGGAGGTGAAATTTTGTAATGAGATTCTTGAAAATTTGTGTACCTTGTACAAGATCTCTAAATCCACCTTGTTCCTCATCATCCTGCACAGTGGGTTAGCGGGAAAGAACCAATAAAAAAGTACTTGATGTCTTGAGAGCCACTATCATTCCCCAAAAGTGAAACTTGGGATGAAGTTTACCTGATGTGCAGTGTGCTATAAATTCTGCTTACAATGCTTTTATAGGTGACACTCCACATTATGCATTATACGGTGTAAATAAACGTTTGCCTTATGAGTTTTCTATATTCTAATCCGAAACCAATTAACAAACCCCGATGATTTCATAGCAACCGTACCACTTAGCTCAAAGTGTTTTTAGAAGAATCCGTGAAACACTCATAAATCAACAGCAGAATTTACAAGAGTCGCAAACACTCGAGCAAAAGCCATCCAAATCAAAGTAGGTTCGAGAGTTATGCTGGCCGACTTTAACAAAACGTCTGGGAATGCCTAAGCTTGATCAAAGTTTGTTGGTCCTTATCGTGTAGTTGAACATATCACTGGTAATAAGTATAAGGTTAGGGAAAATTTGTTTCTGGGCAGTAATAAAGAATCGCATTTAGATCATATGAAGTTAGTATGGATGATAATGATGTTCCAACCCAGAAATAATGTGACAGACTCTGACAATCCTCCTGATCCGTACTCTCTACCTCTGATACTCAGTCAGACGTCAACCTGAATGTCGTTATTCCCTACGTACACGACAGTATTGAGAAATCCCCAAGTATCATTTGTAACCTACCAATTCAGATTTGCCTCAAATACAGCATGAGTTAGCCAGTGGGTACAGAGTTTGATCCTCCCAGAGATGACACCCATTCGCATATGTCAATCTCCCACCCTAGCAGAGTTGGGGTTAAATGTAAATAACCTGTATAGATGAATAATTACAGTATCAACAAAACAGTATTCAAGAATTTTTTTGTGTGTGTTCAATTCTCTCCGAATTCTGAGAGTTTAACAGTCTAGATTTGAGTGCACCGAATCTGCTTTCTGTTTAAAAACTTTTTTTGTATATATTCCTTCCTCAGAATCCGTAGATCACATGAATACAGATCGATCGATCAAATTTTTTTATAACTTCGATTTTGTAATCTCAACGTTTTAGTTTCATTCGATGAGTTTGTGCTATATCATACCTTTATTGCATTATTTTCAGTTACGTAAGCTTCCATTCCAAAATTCTATTATGTATGTTATAATGTTCAATTGTTGTGTACTTTGACATTGTATAGAATCAGCCCAAGCCGTACACCTGCTGTCTCTAGTTTGTATTAGTTGAATGTCGGGATGACATACGTTAGCGTCGCCGAGCTCTCAGTAGTAGTACCAGTTCCTAGTAACCAGTTACCAGTAACCAGTGTACCAGTAGATGACTCACTACCAACCGTCTCTGCGTGAATCACTGACTGTTATGTTGCTGCTGACCATAGCAGGATTTCAAACACCCCCTCACACATAGGCACTGGTGGGTCAGTCAAGATAGAGAGCAGAGAGAGGCAGGTCGGCTGTTGGCGCTTTCCATACTTCCCGTTATATATTATACGTACTACCAGCCTACGTGAGTATTCTTACCCCATCCACGTTATCGAAAAACCCACATGACATGAGGGAGGGCAGGTAGAGGTGTGAGGGAGGGCAGGTAGAGGTGTGAGAGAGGGCAGGTAGAGGTGTGAGGGAGCACACCAGGGCAGGGTAATACTAAACTCACTTCAGTCATGTCAGCTTATCAAGGTCAAGTGTATATCAAAACCTAACATTATTTATATGTTTGAAGGAGGTGGCTGGAGAGGGAAGGTGAGGAAGGCCACTAAAACTGCTCCCACTACTGCCACTCCTGCCACTGCCACTAACTACCGCCATCACTGCCACTACTACTACTACTCACTACCACCATAACTGCCACTACTACCACCATCACTGCCACTACTACCACTGCCACTACTCACTACCACCATCACTGCCACTACTCACTACCACCACCACTGCCACTACTACCACTGCCACTTCTATCACTGCCACTACTCACTATCACCACCACTGGAGTACCCAGAGTCAGTGGCCAGGCTTCAAACACTTTATTGTACAGCACATGTCAGTCAGTCATAGCATGAACCAGTTCAAGAAGAGAACCAAAAGGTACCTAATGATTGTAGCGACAGAAAGGGAGGAAAATGATTTGATATTTTTGTTTAGCTAACTCGGGTGTAAATATAAATAACTCTACCTTATTCCTGGTATATCTCCTTTATAGTATAATACTAAGATATTATCCCCTTTATAGTATAATAATAATGTATTAAAAGGACCCCAATGGAAATAAGTCACTCTGTCTGACTTTTTTGGGTTATCCCAGGTTCTCTACACATGCTGTTATGTATGATAATCTATGTAACTGTATTTGTGTGTACCTGAATAAACTTACTTGCCACTACTCGCTACTACCACTGTCACTATTATTACCACCATCACTCACTATCACCATTCACCACAACCATTCACTACCGTTATCACCACTATTACCACCGCCACCACGTCTCTATTACTGCCACTCCCACCACCATCACCACTTACTACCACTAGTATGTTATTGTGTTCCCCCCACTAGTATGTTCCTGTGCTACTCTCCACTAGTATGTTCCTGTGCTGCCCTCCACTAGTATGTTCCTGTGCTGCCCTCCACTAGTATGTTCCTGTGCTGCCCTCCACTAGTATGTTCCTGTGCTGCCCTCCACTAATACTGCGCTACCTTCCACACACTGGATGTGGCGTGATAAAATGAACGCTTCTGCAGCAAAGAAATTAAAGAACTGACCTTGCGTGGTGTGTGTGTGTGTGTGTGTGTGTGTGTGTGTGTGTGTGTGTGTGTGTTGGTGTGTGGTGTGTGTTGTGTGTGTGTGTTAGCGTGTTAGGGTGAAGGATGGTGCTAGTGTGTGTGTGTGTTAGTGTGTTAGGGTGAAGGATGGTGCTAGTGTGTGTGTGTGTTAGCGTGTTAGGGTGAAGGATGGTGCTAGTGTGTGTGTGTGTGTGTTACGTTTTTAGGGGAAGGATTGGGGCTAGTGTGTGTGTGTGTGTGTGTGTGTGTGTGTGTGTGTTTTTAGCGTGAAGGATGTGCAGTGTGTGTGTGTGTTAGCGTGTTAGGTGAAGGATGGTGCTAGTGTGGTTGTGTGTGTGTTAGCGTTTAGGGTGAAGGATGGTGCTAGTGTGGTGGGTGTTAGCGTTTGGGGGAGGAGGGTGTGTGTGT
>NC_069487.1:6435050-6453310 GCF_026875155.1 Cherax quadricarinatus
TATCCCAGTGGTGGTGTAGTGGTAGTGGCGTGATGGTGGAGGGGAGTGTGGCAGTGGTGGTGGATGGTGTGGTAGTAGTGGCAGTGGGTGGTGGAGTATAGGGTAGTGAGTGGGGGCGGGAGGGGTGGAGAGGGGCAGTGTGGGGAGTAGTGCTTATTTATAGTTTTAAATTTTTATTAAATAAGGGGGTTGGGGGTTTTTGGGGCCTTTTCACCTTTCTGATCTTAAAATATAAATAGTTAGGGTTTATTACCTGCTTGTGTTTCAACTTTGGTTTTAATTCCCCCCCTTTCCCCTCAACCTCTCCTGCCCTCTCTCAACCTCCTACCTGCCCTCCCCCTCCCCTCACCTGCCCTCCTCATGTCATTGGGGGTTTTTTTCGATACGGGGAGGGGGTAAGAATATCACGAGGCTGGTGTATTTAATATATAACGGGAATTTGGGAAAAAGCGCCAACAGCCGACCTGCCTCTCTCCTCTCTATCTTGCTGACCCACCATGCCTATGTGTGGGGGGTTTTAAAATCCTGCAGGCGCAGCAACTAACGTCAGTGATTCAGCAGAGGGGTTTGGGTAGTGAGTCACTACTGGTACCGGTTACGGGAAACTGGTTACTAGGGAACTGGTACTATACTGAGAGCTGGGCGACGTAACGTATGTCCCCCGACTCAACTAATACAAACAGAGAAGCAGGTGTACGGCGGGGGCGACATACAATGTCAAAGTACACAAAATTGAACTTTTAAACATACTAAGAGAATATTGGAATGGAATTTACGTAACTGAAATTAATGCAATAAAAGGTATGAATAGCACAACTCATCAAATGAAACTAACGTTGAGATTACACAATCGAAGTTTTTAAAAAAAAAATTTTATCGATCGATCTGTATTATTGATCTACGGATTCTGAGGAAGGGAATATATACAAAAAAAAGTGTTTAACAGAAAGCGTTTTCGGTGCACTAAAATCTAGATGTTAAAATCTCAGAATTTGGGAGAGAATTAAACACACACAAAAAATTCTTGAATCTGATAATTGATACTGTAATTATTCATTATACAGGTTTTTTACATTTAACCCCCAACTCTGCTAGGGTGAGATTGCATTGCAGAAGGGTGTATCTCTGGGGGATAACTCTGTAGCACTGGCTAACTCATGCTGTATTTGGGGGCAAATCTGAATTGGTATTTTACAAAGATACTTGGGGATTTCTCAAAAACCTGTGTGTAAGTAGGGAATAACGAATTCAGGTTGATCGTCTGACTGAGTATCAGAGGTAGAGAGAAAAGGACGGAGATTGTAGAGTCTGTCATTTTGTTTGGGTTGGAACATCTTATCATCACTACTAATATATGACTAATGCGATTCTTTATACTGCCCAGTAATAATTTCTCTAAACCTTATACTTATTACAGTGATATGTTAACTACACGATAAGGCCCAACAAATTTTTGATAAACTTGGGCTTTTGCAGACGTTTTTTAAAAGTGGCCAGCTAACCTTCGAACCCTTTTTTGTTTTGGATGGCTTTTGCTCGGTGTTTGCAACTTTGTAAATTTGCTGTTATTTATGAAGTTTTTTCACGGATTCTTCAAAAAACACTTTGGCTAAGCTGGTAAGTTGCTATGAAAACCCGGGGTTTGAAATTTGGTTTCGGATTAGAATATACAAACTCTAAGGGAAACTTTTATCTACACCTTTAAATGCTAATGTGGAGTGTCCCCCTAAGAAGCATTGAAAGCAAATTTTTGCACACTGCAAAACAGGTATAACTTCATCCCAAGTTTCACTTTTGGGATTATAGGGGCTCTCAAGACTAAAAGTATTTCTTTTTGGGTTCGTTCCGAAAACCCACTGCGGGCGGATGATAGGAACAATGGTGGATTTAGAGATTTTGTAAAAGGGTACACAAATTTTCAAAAATTCATTACAAAATTTCCCCTCCTTATCTGTTACTAGGGACTTGGGGGGTATTGTGCAAAATGCATTCTTTTTAAAAGCTTTAGTACTGTCTCGGCAGTTTACCCGCAATAGGAAATCCAAAATCTGGGAAATGGTCTACCTAAACCTAGAGTTTGTTGCCCCTGGAGGGGAAAATTGGAAATAGTTAACAAATCTAGCGCAACTCTTTCCCACGGGTTGCTAGTGGTTGGATACACTGGATTGGTTTTGGACCATTAGCTTCCTTATTTGCACAGACAACACATGGGATCTGTTCGTTGGCATTCTTTACATCTTCAGCACTAAAGGGGGGTCTGCAGTTCTAACCCAACAGTCGCGATAAGGGATCTGCGACTACATTTGACTTGCCAGGAAGTTTCAAAGGTGGGGGTTGAACTCTTGGGTAATCAAAGGCCATCTGGCTAATTCCGGGAGGTTGTTTGTTCGGAAAAAAGGTATCAGTGGGGCATGGTCTGTCAAGACAGAACAGAGTTACTGATAAATAATGTCTGGAAGTGCTTTAAAGACCATACTTTGCTAAAGCTTTTTTGCTCAGAAAATGTATAATTACGTTTAGCCTTGTAAGGCCGGCTAGCAAATGCAATGCTTGTACTTGCCACGGTCTTCTGAGCTAGTAGGCACCTATGCCAATTGAACTAGCTCAGTTGTCGATAGAAGGGCTTAGAAAAATTGGAAATTTCAAAAATTGGGGCAGATGTTAGCTTTTCTTTTGAGTTTGGGGTGCTTTTCTTGACGGAAAAGGTCCCAAAAAAAAGGGGATCTTTCTTAAGCAAAATAGTTAGAGGGCAGCTATGGAAGAAAAAAATTTGGGAATGAAAAGTCATAAAAACCTCTAACCCCCAAAGGATCTACGGGCCTCAGCATTTGGGAGTTGGAAAATTTTGTACTGCAGTTTCTTTACTTTGGTAAGTCGTAACCCCCCCTAGGGGTCACTACGTGACCAAGAAAATTAAATTTTGACTGAAAAATTTACATTTGACAGTTTGACTTTTTAAAATTGGGGTTTTTCAACTTACCCAAATCTACCTCAATCTTTTCAAGTGTGTATCCACGTTTTAGACATGACATTACGTCACAAATACACCTAAGTGCATTACCTATGAGACCCTAAAAAATTTTCATGAGCCTTTAGACGGATAGGGGAGGATCGTAAACCCAAACGCCATACGGGGAAGTGAAATGCCTGAGGAGTGGAAATGCAGTTAGCTTTGGCTGTCCCCTGAAGAGGGCTTCCAAAAAACCCTTTTAACAAATCCAAGGTTGAAAAAACTTTGTTATCTCCGATGTTACGTAAAAGATCACCAAGTACAGGAAGTGGGAAGCGATCTGGAATAGTTTTCGCATTTAACTTCCTAAAGTCACTCACTGGGCGCCAAGTACCATCCTTCTTAGGTACTAGGATCAAGGGCGCATTCCAAGGTGAATTGCTAGGTGCAATAACTCCATCATCAAGCATTTGATTGATCAATTCTTCTGCGACAGCAACTTGTGAATGAGGCATTCTGTACACCTCTCCCTGCCCTCCCTCACACCTCTACCTGCCCTCTCTCACACCTCTACCTGCCCTCCCTCACACCTCTACCTGCCCTCCCTCACACCTCTACCTGCCCTCCCTCACACCTCTACCTGCCCTCCCTCACACCTCTACCCTGCCCTCCCTCACAACCTTCTACCTGCCCTCTCTCACCACCTCTACCTGCCCTCCCTCACACCTCTACCTGCCCTCCCTCACACCTCTACCTGCCCTCCCTCACACCTCTACCTGCCCTCCCTCACACACCTACAACACCTTAACACCATCACACTCACTGAGAGACCTAAGAAAGGCATCCCCGTATTCCCTAAGCCCAGCCCCCTCTACCTCAATGAATATAAAAGTGGCAGTGAAGGAGGGTGGTCATAAAATTAACAAGAAGCAAGATATAAAAATATGTATACGTGTGTGTGTGTGTGAATGTATATTTGTGAATTTACATATGCAAATTATTTTTGTATGTGACTATATATATATATATATATATATATATATATATATATATATATATATATATATATATATATATATATATATAATATATATAATATATATATATATATATATATATATATATATATATATATATATAATATATATATATATATATATAAATAACTAAAAAAAATTAAAAACACTTTAAGAACGCTAATATTCAATATTTCTCATTTTTTTGCAGTCATATCAATTTTAAGATTCTGCAAAATGCTATAAGAAAGAAGTCATTTTGTTTTTCTCTAGATGGCTCACTTTTGATAAAACTTCTAACAATTGCAAGATTTAACAAAATATTGATTACACTGACAAATTCCCCCCCCCCCACAAACTCAAGTGAACACGGGTATTATCCTGGGCATCAGATGCATCATCCTTAAATACCGAATCATTCAGAAGACGCAGATGTATAAATTTTGACAGAGATTAAACAGGAATCATACATTTTTTTTTTTTTTAGATTTTGAGTCGAAGTGGCTAGTTTACCATACACGTCATATCCATCCCGTGGAGGGTAGCACAAGAACATATGGATACACAAAAGGCCTAGGAACTAGGCCACAGAAAGGTTAACAGGAATACATCTGGATTTATATCTACAGTTCATTTATCTCTTACAAATAAATTTAGGAATTTTCCTAATATATCTGGTATCTAAGATATGTTGAAATATCACCTACGTTATTATACTATCTCTATATTCCTTAATAAGTTAACACTTAAGCATATAGTGTTCAAGATAGTGATTCTGATGCTTCAATTTCCACCACTAAAGGTCGTGGAAGTTATTCCATTCATTCCAGGATGCTGGGAATGGACTCAATAACTAGGATCATTCCAACTGTTCCTGGAATCCTCGTTACCGTACACAAATGTTCAAAATTTGAAGCCTAATTAATAAGGTTCCAGACATTCTCAACTTATGAGCTAAATAAAATCGAAAAACCAGGAGGAATAAAAAAAAAAATCTGAGGCAACCTGCAGGTATACTTATCAAAAAAAGATATCCCCGTATCCCACAAGTCCAGCCCCCTCTACCTCAATAAACGTAAAAGGAATAGTACAGAGTGCGGCATGTTTCTACTGCAGTTTAGTATCATCACTGGAGATTTGAAGCCATCATAAGTGGCATTTTTCCGTTTATTACACGGACACCAATTTTTATTAAACCTGGCAAATCAAAACTTGCACAGTCCAAAATCCATGAAAAATTTTCTTTGAGCAACGTTCCTCACTGCTGAAAGTTTATACCAATCGGGTGAGGCATTTTCCAGTTACAACTGTGAAGTCAACATTTCCAAATCTATTAATTATATTGGCAAAGTGCCAAATTTGCACCTGCACAGCCTTAACTGCACCAGATGAACTTCTTTTGAATCCTAGTTCCTAGGCCTAGTTCCTAGGCCTCTAGTGTATCCAATGTTCCTGCGCTACCATCCACAGGATGGATATTTGGTGCACAATAAACTAGCCACTTCGACGGTAAACTAAGTTCAGGTACAGGTACACATATCTGGAGTATACCTGAGAGGATTTCGGGGATCATCGCCCCCCCCCCGCGGCCCGGTCCGTGACCAGGCTTCGTGGTGGATCAGGGCTGATTAACCAGGGTGTTTACTGTTTGGCCGCACGTAAACCGACGTACGAACCACAGCCCGGCTGATCAGAAAAGGTAAATTATCATATATAGTGTAAATTACCCAGACTGGGTCCTTGTATTCCAGGGTACTTTCCTGTTCCTTAGATGTGTGATTCTTAATACTGGAGCCATTTAGAAAAGGCATAGCCAAGTTATTTTATGGAAGTACACTAGGCCATTTTAAAAATAAAATGGGCAAATTGGTGCCTACACACGCCAATAACAATCCCAACCTCCTTCTAAGTTGGGAGGGGGGGGTGGAGGGAGGGAGAGAGGAAGAGAGAGAATGAGATAAAAGCTAAGAGAGCGACACCCAAGAGAGATCTAAAAGAAAGAGGTAATCTCGAGTAAGAGGGCAAGCGAGGTACCACCAGCACTAAACTGTGTGTGTGTGTGTGTGTGTGTGTGTGTGTGTGTGTGTGTGCGCTCTTGTTTTAGCTCCTGGTCCCACCTTCTAGATTACTTTAATGAGCATTACTAATTTCTGACTTCTTGTGCCTTAACCCTTACATACTCTTGAAGCTGCGTATTGAGTCTGCCTCCACAGCTGCCTCATCCAAATCATTCCACTTTTCACTTACACTGAGACTAAAGAAATATTTCCTTCTGTATGGAGCATCTGTGTCTCCAGCTTCCACCTGTGTCCCCTTGATCGTGTTCCTCTTAACTTAGTCTGTCCCTATCAGCCCTCTCAATCCCTCTTAAATTTTTATGTCATAATCTTGTTTTCACCTTATCTAAAGGTCATCCTGATTTAGTTCCTCAAGCTTCTCAGTATATTCCTCTCGCTTATAATAGTTTCTTTCAAAGCTTCAGATTTTCTTGAGCTTCTGCACAAGCTTGACCAATTGGGGGCTCTTTCCTGGCTCCACGTACTTAATTGATCTAAAATATGTCGTGCAAATCTCTGAAGGATTCCTTGTTCAAGTTCCTGAATGCTGTCCTGTCTTTCCCTGGTGTTGCATATGCCACTGAAGTTGTACAGTTCTGGTGCACCTCAGGCGACATGTTCGGTGTACTAACAACCCACACAACGTCCTTTCACTTATATTTTTGCTCTTAAAGTCGTAGATTTCGGATTATTTTTTTTTACTTTATATTATTTTAAAAGCACCATTCATTTTTATGAAGCGTTAATATAAACGTGTATAATTTACATAATCTTGCATTTGTTTGGACTGAACTTAAGAAACCACTTGTTGCGTCACACCTATAGGCTCGTTAGGTGTCCCAGGAGCTTGCTTCTGTCCTCTCTCTACTAATCTCATTAGGTTTACGTCGTTACCAAATAAACCCCCGTGAGATTCCATACGTTTTTCGTTGGTAGTTTACACACACTATAAACCTAGCAGCACTAATACTTGCGTCACCCTACTTCTTACTCTTCCCCATTATGATTTATTAGTCATTATTGGTACTTTATTCGTCTTCTGTTTTTCAGGCTCCCTGCCTCCTCTTCTAGTTAATAGTGTGGTCAGGAGTATACTTGGGTGTTTCGGGGGGTCAACGCCCCCACAACCATGACCAAGCCCAGTATGAAAACTCTCGAAACCCTTCAAAGATATATAAGAGGCAGAAAGATGCAACCCATCCATCCAAGTCTTTCTTCTTTTTCATATTTGACTAAAGCTCCAGCACGCTTGTTAAAATAGGATTTTCCATCTCTAAATCCATGCCGATTTTCTTTAATAAATCTTATTTGCGGATGATACACTACCATTTTCTTTCAAATCTCCTACGAAACTTGATAATATGCCTGTCAAAGATATTGGCCTATAATTCAGTTTTTTGTTTGTTTTTCCTCTATTTTTATATATATGGTGGCCACATTAGCTTTTTTTTCAGTTATCTGTCAGCTACCCCGTCTGTCTGACCCCTGCAGTACCAGCAAGGTGAGTAAGCTTAATGCCAATCTTGGAATACACACAGCCAACCTACAACCTATATCTGACAAACCACGTACATAATCTAATTATTATATTACTAGAATTAAAAATACACAGTACGATGTCTCAATACAGATTTATTAAGACCAAGAACCAAACTGTAAGTAAGTCACTTTGATCGACTGAGTTATCTAAGGTAATTTACACATATGTTACTATGTATGATAATTTGTGTAACTGCACTTGTGTGTCCCTGTACCTACATAGACTTAATTATTCGAGAGAAGTACACACGCCATCACTGACACAAAGTGACCGCCAGTATGGCGGATGTTCCATCTGTGACGTCACATGTAAACAGTACTATAGACCCTGACTCTCTCTAATACAACCCAAAATACCTCCCTCCCTCTGTCAATAAAACCCAAAGCACCCCTCTCTTCCCCTCCCCAATCAACAACCCCCTCTCTCCCTCACCCCCACAAATAACCCTCTCCCACCACCCACCCCATCAACAACCCCTCCCCCTCTATCCCCCACCCCACAATGTGATCGTTTAATACCTCACGTATTAAGCACTCACATTAAGCCATTTAGGGTTGGCGAAGCACCAATCAGCGGCCGCCTGGGCGCATGCCCAGAGTTATTTCGGCCAACCACACGTTCCCATTATCACAAGTGACAGTCTCTCATACGTGAAGGATTGACCAATGGGAACGCTCTTTCCCTGGGGTGACTACCAATGGGAACGCTCCTTCCCTGGGGTGGGAGCCAATAACATCGCTGTTCTTAGTAGTGAGATACAAAAATTGGAAGACAAAGTTAAACGAATGACAGGAAGATAAACTAAGATAAAGTAACTAAGACGATAAAGTCAAACGAACAAGGATAAAGTTAAAGGAATGATAGGAAGATAGAGGAAGCTCTGGACCAATAAGAAAGCTTACTTTCTTACAGCAACCAAGAACATTTTTAATATTTTTATCTTTGCTGTCATTAATATTTTGAAAAGGAAACCTTATATTTGGGTCCTTTGTGAACCATTATCAAATGTCAATAGTAGTAGTAGTAGTAGTGGTAGTGGTAGTAGTAGTGGTAGTGGTAGTAGTAGTGGTGGTGGGTAGTAGTAGTAGTAGTAGTAGTAGTAGTAGTTTGGGAGTGGTAGTGGTAGTAGTGGTGGTAGTGGTAGTAGTGTTGGTGTGGTAGAGTGGTGGTTATGGTGTAGTAGTAGTGGTGGTAGTGGTGTAGTAGTAGTAGTAGTAGTGGTGGTATAGTGTAGGGAGTAGTAGTGGTAGTGGTGGTAGTGGTGTAGTAGTAGTGGTGGGAGTGGTGTAGTATAAATAGTAGTAGTGGTGTAGTTTGTAGTGGTGGTAGTAGTGTAGTAGTAGTAGTAGTAGTAGTGGTGTAGTAGTAGTGGTTGGTGGTAGTGGTGAAGTAGTATGGTGGTAAGTGGTGGTAGTGGTTTTAGTAGTAGTGGTGGTTATGTGGTGTAGTAGTAGTAGTAGGGAGTGGTGTAGTAGTAGTGGGGGAGTATGTAGTAGTAGTAGTGGTAGTGGGGAGTGTTGTATTGGTGGTAGTGGTGTATTTGTAGTGTATGGGGTTTGTATGGTGGTAGTAGTGAGTATAGTAGTGGTTTGTGGTGGTAGGGGGTAGTAGTAGTAGTAGTAGTGGTAGTAGTAGTGGTAGGGGTATTAGTGGGGGGTATGGTGTGTATAGTAGGGGTTGGTGGTAGTGGTAGTAGGGGGTGTGGTTGTAGTAGTAGTAGCAGGGGGTAGTGGTGGTAGTGGTGGTAGTGGGGGTATGGTGTAGTATAGTTAGTGGAGTGGTATATAGTGGTGGTAGTGGTGGTAGTGGGGTAGGGGTGTGTAGTATAGTGGTAGTAGTGGGGAAATGTATAGTATAGTAGGGGTAGTGGGAGAGGGTAGTGGGGGTAGTAGATAGTTGTGGTGGGGGGTATGGTATGAGTAGGTAGAAAGTGGGGGGTAGTAGAGGGTGGTGGTAGTAAGTGGTGGGGGTAGTAGTAGTATAGTAGTAGTTAGTAGTAGTAGTGGTGTGGTGGTAGTAGTGTAGTGGTGGTGGTGATATATAGTAGTAATAGTATACTACTTATATACTTCGCTATACTACACTGCCACCACACAACAAACCTGTATACCACCATAATATACCTCCCATACCCCATTACCACATTACCCAATACTACTCCCCACCACCCCCCCATTCTACCCCTACTACTACTCAACCCCACTCCTACAAATTTTCCATTCTTTTGTCCCTTTTTCCCTTTATTCCCCCACCACCCCCCAGACCACCCCCCCCCCCCCTTCTGCGGCAATTTGGGAGGGGAAGAGGGAGGAAGAAGAGGGAAACACGAAACACAAAGGACAGACACGTGTTCCCCTCTTCCCTCCCCACACAAACCACACACCAGCGCAAACAGTAATGTTGTTCGCAACAAAAATCACGAGTTAAAGCAGAAACAGCAATACCGCTGACAACAACAGTGCAATAATAGAAATATCGATATCAGAATAGACCGGTTCGAGGCTAGATAAAATTCACTACAAGCACGCAGTAGCCAATAAACACAACAAAAGACGGCAGCAAGAACATCAATAATCATTAAGAAGTACTGCAGCACCCCACCACTGCAGCACAACACCAACACAGCAACCCCACTAGAGAAACAACAACCACCACCACTAGCGCACACCACCACCCCTCAGGCCCCTCCCAAACACAAAAAAGAAAAGCACCCCCACCCAGCAGCACCACCCCCACTAGCAGCAGCCCCCATCACCCTAGCAGCAGCAAGCACCCCCCCACTAGCACCAGCACCCCACCACTAGCACACAAAAAAACCGCACCACCACCACTGCCAGCACCACCCCCACTACAGCAGCACATCACCACTAGCGCAGCAACGCACCACCCCCCGCTAGCAGCGCACCACCACCCCCCAAAAAGCACAAAGCACCCCACTGCAGCACCCCCACCACCCCTACAGCAGCAACAGCACAACCACCACACAGAACAACAGCACCACCCCCCTAGCGCAGCAACACACCACCCCTGCAACAGCACCACCCCCCACCCTAGCGCAGCCCCCTCACTACAAAAGCACACCACCACCACTAGCAGAGCACCACCACCACTAGAAAAAGCAGCAGCACAGCAACCACCCCAGAAGCAGCAGCACCACCACCACTAGCAACAGCCCACCCCCTCAGCAGCAGCAGCACCACCACCACCAACAAGCAACAGCAGCAGCACCACCACCACTACAACAGCACCCCCACCACCACTAGCAGCGCCCCCCACCACCCCCAACACTAGCAACAGCACGCACCACCACCCCTACACCCGCAGCACCACCCACTAGCAACAGACCACCCCACTAGCACAGCAACACCCCCCCACCACTAGCACACACCACCACCACCAGTAAACAGCACACCCAAAAACCATAGCAACGCAGCGCACACCCCCCACCACCCCTAGCGCAGCACCACCCATAGCAGCGCACCCCCACCACAAACAATCACCCCAGTAGCAGCCACCCCCACCACCCACCAACAACTGCAGCGCGCAGCAGCAGCACAACACCCCCAACCCCCACCCCCACCACCACCAAAAACAGCACACAGCAGCACCACCACCACCACTAAAGCAAAGGCACCCCACCACTAGAACAGCACACCACCCCACAACACACCACCCCCCACTAGCAGCAGCACCACCACCACTAGCAGCGCACCCCCACCCCCACAGCGCACCCCCCCACCACCAACACTAGCAACGCAGCCGCACCACCCCCACCACCACTACAGCAGCACCCCACCATCACTGCAACCAGCACACCACCCCCACCCCTAGCAGCAACAGCAGCCAGACCACCACCACTAGCCAGCGCACACCCCACCACAGCACACAACAGCCCACCAAACCAGTAGCACCACCACCAAACCATTCAGCACAACAGCACCCCCCAACCATAGCACCACCGCCGCCGGGTGGAGTGGCTGTGGGGTGAGATAATACGATCATTTCCACCCAAACCAACACAACCAAATTATCAACATTATCCCCCCTCCCTTCGTTTTCTTCCCCTTCCTCTTCCTCTCTATTACCACCCTCCTTACTACCCCCTTCCCCCCTCGGCCCAATCCTCTTCCCTCCCCCTTCCCCCCCTAATCTCCCCCACTCTCCCTTACTACTCCCAATCCCCTTTTATCGCAAAATATGCTACATAAGCAGAAACAACCCACTACTTCTCTTCTTACTCCCTCTTTCTCTTACATCTCACTCCTTTTCTTATATCTTACTCCTCTTGCATCTTACTCTTTCTCCTGCATTTTAGTCTCTTCTTACGTCTTCCTCTTTTAATATTTCTTAATACCTATTCTGAAGTGGTGCCATGTGTATACAACCTTATAACCAAAGGAGAGGGCAAGAGAGGGAGAGGAGAGGGGTAAAGGGAAGGAATAAAGGAAGAGATATAGAACGGAGAGAGAAGAGAAACATCCAAAGATAAAACGAAAGGGAGAGAAACCTAAAAATCTGATAATTTTTTAATAATAATAATAATAATAATAATAATAATAATAATAATTATTATTATTATTATTATTATTATTAGTTCCAAACATACCATACACATTTCCGAACACGCCACATAAAATTCCAAACACAGGCATACACCACACACGGTCTCAAACATCCAAACACTCCCTACACTTTTCCAAACACAGCCAAACACTATGTATATCTCCAAATACACCACAAACAGCTTCCGGAGCAGATATGATTGACCAGAGAACATTAAAACAGGTCCATAAAAGTGGAGGGGAAGTGGCAGTGATTCGACCCCCTGCAAGCACAACTAGGTGAGTACATGAGACACAGGTGGAAACAAACACCAGATGTGTAATCTGTTTACACCTGCAGGTAACTGGTAAAGGTTTGCTAGTTCATGGCCCCCACGACCCGCCCTCAGACCTGGCCTGCTTGACTGACACTTGTTTACAGTAGGGCCACCTGGGAGCCAAACTGACAGGATACCATCAGACGATTTGTGTATTGTTGAAGGGAGGGGGGGCAGAGGGTATCTGTTCTGCGGTCTTTTTTTCTCTATCTCTGACGCAGGAATGCATGCACACGCGAGTCGATGCACAATACGTGGGGCCACAAAGATACGAAGCAGAAGCTGCACAAAGGGGCGCAAGCACGAACACACACACACACACACACACACACACACACACACACACACACATACAAACCATAGCACGGGCGGGACTTGAACCCGTGATGAAAGAGTCGTAAAACTCCAGACCGACGCGTTACCCACTGGGACAGCTGGCTACAATAAGATTCAACCAACTAGGTATATTTATACACCACAGGAAGATTAGCATAGGCACCACTGTGACCACAAATGCAATTTTTTACAGACGAATCTCCCGCTAGTCCCAAATCTGCACACAGAAATCACTCACCTACGAAAGTAAAAGACTGGACAGGCGATGCAAAATGCCGCCAATAAAAAGTAGGGGCGCCATTGGGGGACACTAAGAAAAAACACCCAAAAGTGTCCGGGGCCCCAAAAAATGTTTTTAACAGCCCCCAAACAAGCATTAGGGGGAAATTTCCAATAAACCCCTGGGGTTTCCTTTAAGAGGAAAGCGGCAGATACCCAAAGGGCATTTGGGATCGCCCGGGGTGTGGCTCGTTCGTTGGGGCCCCGTGGGGGCCCAGCAGTAACAGTAGTTTTATCCCGGCCCTGGGTCCATCGGGAGGCCTGGGCGTGGCCCCCGGGCCCCGGGGGGTTGATCCCCGGAAAAAACCCCCAGGTAAAACCCCCGGGAGCAGGGCCCTGACGAAATCTAGTTAAATCCCCTTTAAAACCGTCATTAAAGACTTACGAAAAACGCAATGACACGACCGGGAAACAAACCCCAAACCCCGGGGCGGGGCTTGAACCCGCGGTCAGAGGGGGTTTTAAAAACTCCAACCGAGCATTCCCCACTTGGGAAAAAAAACCCCTTTTTTTGTAAACCCTTTGGGTCAGTGGTAACCCAGGGCTTGGGGTTTTACGAAATCTGCCGGTTCAAGTCCTCCCGGGGTATGGTTTTGGTTTTTAAACGTGTCGTGGACGATTTTTGTTTTGTCCCAACATGTACCAGACAGCTCAGAAACAAAGTGAAATCACAGAAGCCCTTTAAAAAAATTTCAGAAGGGCCCCCCGTACAAAAAAGGAAGTAAATCTTGTCAAACCCAAAAAAAAAAAAGACATATTACAACAGCACAAATCATAAATTTTCTTTAAACCCCCCGTGAAAGCTAAATTTAAACTTTTTGGGGCAAGATTCCCTACATAACCAAACGGGATTTAGTATGTCGTCCCCAACCCTTTTCCCGGGAAACCCTTAGGACAAAATTTAACGGGCGTTTATTCCCGGGAAACCAAAACGCGGAAGTATCTCACGAACTTCCCCGAAGACATTCCACAAATGCGATTAGATTAAATTTTTGGCCCCCCGAAAAAGGGTGTTTTTTTGTGCACCCCATATCCATTTCCCGTGGGGTAGTTTCAAGATAACCCAAAAAGGGCCCAGGAGCTAGGCCCAAATTTGGGGTTTAAAGGAGTAAAATCTGGATTTTATACCCACAGTTCAATTTTCTATCACAACCCAAAATTTTGGAAATTTTGGGTTAATAAAACCCGGTATTAATTTTCAAATTCCCCCAAAAATATTAACATGTTCCCCCACAAAGGGTTAAATTTAAAAAGCGATCAAAAAGACAGAAAAATATACCGGGATACCCGGGGAAAAAACTAAAAAAATGGGATTACTTTTTTTTAACAACCGGGGAAAGCCGAGGAGGGTACTTGTGCCCCTCCCCCCGGCAAGGGCCCCTGGTCCCGGGGAACCCCTTCCCCCGGACAAAACCGGTCTGGGGGCAAATCCCCCGGCAGACACGGTCTGGGACACCCCCCACGGCCCAAGACACTGGTCTGGGACACTACATGACCCGGGGGCCAAGGGCCCCCCCCAAAGTCTTGGAAAAAAGGGCCCCGGGCCCCCCGGATTTTTTCCCGGGATCTCCCCAAAAAAAGAACCAAAAGGCGAGGAATAGTAAAAAAAACGAGTCTAGTCTTAAAAAAAGTAAAAAAGCCAAAACCCAAAGGGGGGGGTGCTTGGGCCCCCTACACTGTTTTATCCCCACCAACAATAAAACCCCTTGCCCCCACCTTTGTATCGTCCATTAAGGGACGAAAGGGCCCAATAAAAAAACGGGATCAAACTGAAAAAGAATTTAAAGGGCACATTTTGGTTAAAAAGGGTATCCTAAAAATCTTCCCCCGTGGGCAATGGGAAATAACATTATGCTTTTAAACCCCCGACCGTTTTCAACCCCGCTGGAGAGCAAAAAGGAGGGGAAGAAAAGGAGAGGGAGAAAAAGGAGGGAAGAAAAGAGAGGGAGGGAAGAACAGAGGAGGGAAGAACAAAGAGAGAAAAGAGGGAGGGAAGAAAAGACAAGGAGGGAAGAACAGAGACAGGGAAGAACAAAGAAGGAAGGAAGAAAAGAGAGGGAGTGAAGAGAAGAGAGAAAGTGATAAACACTTTGGCATTTGCCTCTCCCATCTATCCCGCTTAGCAGAGCATAATTTATCATTTCTTCCTTCCTCTCCCCTTTATCAACCGTTTCCTCCTTTATTTACATGTGTACTTACATCATTTTTCACTTGCATATAATTTTTTCCCTCTCTGGAATTTCTTCTTTCGATTTATCATATACTTCTTTCTCCTTCGGTTTATCACGCATTCCCACCCTTCCCTCGGTTATTTCTCACTCCTCTCATCGTTGCATCATTCCTCCCTTTCTCTCTGTACTTATACTTCCCTTCGCATATTATAACCTTCATGTCTCATTCCAGTTCACTTTCTGTCTGTCTTTCTGTTTGTTTGTCTGTCTGTCTGTCTCGGTGTCTCGGTGTCTCTGTCTCTCTCAGAGCTACGTTGTACTGCACTAGCTCACATTCATTTGAGGACAATTTGTTGGTTGCAGACTTCTATGCAGTGGTATGCGTTTTATGTATATTAAAACACGTCATTCAGCTCGTGGTTTATGAAGGCAGTTTGTGTCACACACACACACACACACACACACACACACACACACACACACACACACACACACACACACTCACACACACACACACACACACACATCTAGTAGCGGCCAGTGAAAAGGCGGACCCCTGCAACCACAACTAGGTGAGTACACACACTACTACACACACTACTACTACTACTACTACTACTACTACTACTACTAACACACATACATCTTGCGTGGTGGCAGTACCAGACCAACATACCTCCTTATACAATCCAGTATTGATCGTAGCAGCCACACTGTGTTCTACCAGAGGACCATATATTTTTTTTTAAATTATATAAACACTATTATTTGAATCCATCATTCATAACGATGGAAATAAAAAAAATCGAAATACACTGAAAATTGTCCGTAAGGTTGGGCAGATTTTCCGAGTGTTGTTATTAGTTTTGCCCAGGATGAACGACGCTGCATTATTCCGATTTGCAGGACGACGAGCGACCCACTCGTGAAATTCTTATCAGTGAACTGAGGAGCCAGGAGGAGGAGGTTACCTGGTTACCTGGAGGTTATTCCGGGGATCAACGCCCCCGCGGCCCGGTCCATGACCAGGCCTCCCGATGGATCAGGGCCTGATCAACTAGGCTGTTACTGCTGGCCGCACGCAGTCCAACGTACGAGCCACAGCCCGGCTGATCCGGCACTGACTTTAGGTATCTGTCCAGCTCTCTCTTGAAGGCAGCCAGGGGTTTATTGGCAATTCCCCTAATGCTTGACGGGAGGCTGTTGAACAGTTTTGGGCCCCGGACACTTATGGTGTTTTCCCTTAGTGTACCAATGGCGCCCCTACTTTTTATTGGGGGCATTTTGCATCGCCTGCCCAGTCTTTTACTTTCGTAGGGAGTGATTTCTGTGTGCAGATTTGGGACCATTCCTTCCAAGATTTTCCAAGTGTAGATTATGATATATCTCTCCCTCCTGCGTTCCAACGAGTACAAGTCAAGTGCTTCCAAGCGTTCCCAGTAGTTAAGGTGCTTGACAGAACTTATACGTGCAGTAAAGGATCTCTGTACACTCTCTAGATCTGCGATGAGGAGGAAGGAGGAGGAGGAGGGAGGAGGAGGAGGGAGGAGGAGGAGGAGGAGGAGGAGGAGGAGGAGGAGGAGGAGGAGGAGGAGGAGGAAGAGGAAGAGGAAGAGGAAGAGGAGGAGGAGGAAGCAGAGGGAGAGGAGAAATAAAAGAATATTACTGAACTTACTGCCTACAGAAGGAAGAGTCTAGGCAGACACACCTTACCGCTGACTAGTTTCCAAACTGCGTGCTGCTAGCACCAACAGCCTCACTGATCAAGTCATCAGTCGGCAGACTTGATTGGGATCATAACCTCCCAGGAATCACCTTGAGTTGACCTTCAAGAGATCACTGTCCGCTGCACCGCTCCCAGACCTCAAGTGTAAAACAACACAGACTGACTTTTATTCAATATCTAAAGAATGTGTTTACAGACTGGCTTCAAACACACACATAACAGGGCCACCACGAGGAGCTATGACTCAACCCCAGCAAGTACAACCAGGTAAGTACACACACGAGGGCCCGCCACAAGCAGCTATGACAACCCCAGCCAGCACAACTAGTTGAGTACACACACATGACAGGACAGCCACTAGGAGCTATGACTTGACCCCAGCCAGCACAACTAGGTGAGTACACACACATGACAGGACAGCCACTAGGAGCTATGACTTGACCCCAGCCAGCACAACTAGGCGAGTACACACACATGACAGGACAGCCACTAGGAGCTATGACTTGACCCCAGCCAGCACAACTAGGTGAGTACACACACATGACAGGACAGCCACTAGGAGCTATGACTTGACCCCAGCCAGCACAACTAGGTGAGTACACACACATGACAGGACAGCTACTAGGAGCTATGACTTGACCCCAGCCAGCACAACTAGGTGAGTACACACACATGACAGGACAGCTACTAGGAGCTATGACTTGACCCCAGCCAGCACAACTAGGTGAGTACACACACATGACAGGACAGCCACTAGGAGCTATGACTTGACCCCAGCCAGCACAACTAGGTGAGTACACACACATGACAGGAACCACTAGGAGCCATGACTTGACCCCAGCCGCACAACTAGGTGAGTACACACACATGACAGGACAGCCACTAGGGGCCATGACTTGACCCCCGCCCGCACCAAAATAGGTGAGTACAACAATCAGGCAGCCACTAGGGGCCATGATTGACCCCCGCCCGCACAAATAGGGGAGACACACAAGACAGGACAGCCACTAGGAGCATGACTTTGGGCCCCAGCAGCCAACTAGGGTTTACACACACATGCGGACACCAAAGGGTATGACTTGACCCAGCCAGCACAAAACTAGGGGGTAACACAAATGACAGGGAAACCCCTAGGAACATGACTTGACCCCAGCCCCGCAAATAGGTGAGTACACAAAAAATGACAGGACAGCCACTAGGGGCCATGACTTGACCCCAGCCAGCACAAATGGTGAGTACACACACATGACAGGGCACCCCTAGGAGCTATGACTTGACCCCCGCCAGCAACAAATAGGTGAGTACA
>NC_069487.1:6453810-6463810 GCF_026875155.1 Cherax quadricarinatus
TCAGTATACATATAACACAGAATCAGTTACATATAACAGGACATCAGTATACATATGCTTCAGTATTGTGTGTGCCCAATATTTTACATGATACTGTTGTGTAATGTATACAAGATTCCCGTCACTGATGTTAGTCGCGAAACGATTTTGTGTTGCTTTTGTGAAGTTATAAGTCGTGTGTGTCACTGGAGTTCGATATTCCGACCGGTGATCGCACATGGATTTGCGATCTGCCAGGCTGTTAGTGAGTGTAGAATATTTTTGAAGATCTCGCATAAAAAAATATTTGGAAATAATTTTGGCCGTTCGCCAAGAATCCATTTTTTCCAATACTTTTGTTTCCCCGTCTCATTTTCCCCCTCTTTATTTTCTTCCTCAGAAAGAAGACTGGGTTGAATGAGATGGCCATCAAGCCAGTAACCCAGTTTCCCGTCACCCTGGAGGACGAGGTGAGTACATAGCACAGTTTTGTACCCAAGTGAGCACAGCCTCACTCATCTCTTGTACCCAGCACCACTGACGTCAGCTGACGTCCTGCATCACGTGGAGAAGAGTTTATCAAAATTGTATTGATAAAGCCACTGATTGGCGAAACGTCTACAAGTAAACCACGGTACTGGTGGGATTACAACCCATGGAAAGTGTTTTACAACTCATTCGTCAAGTTCAAATCGTACCCGTTTCGTGGTTTGTTTACAATCGTGTTACGATTTCGTGGCTCTGCAACTAAAAATACTGCAATTACTTAGATGTTTCAAACTTGTCTAATTCGTCTCAAAATTGAAGACACAGTAGCGCGCTCTGCTGTTGTCTTTTCTTTGATTATTTACGTAGTGGGAACAAAAGTTAGCTAGGGTTCCCCTTCTTAATATTGTGATGGGATGGGATGGGACAGTGCAGGAAAGGAGGTGGAGGTGGCGGGGTTGTAGGATGGGTTTCCTGGGTTAGAAAGGAGAGGAGGGGAAGAGGATGATGTGTGGGTGAACGGGAGAAAGAGGGAATAGTGTGGTAAAATATGAACAAGTGATGGGAGGAGTAAAGGAAATAGAAACTGAAAGAGAAAAACTTACGATTCTGGGGTGAGAATGGAAGGAGATAGGAAGAAATGGGAGAAGAAGAGAAAGAGGAAGTAGGTGACAACACTGACCCAGGAAAAATAGGATAAGCTGGGACAGGAGAGAGAATGGGAGAAGCAGCAATAGACAGAGAAAGAGGAACTGGAATAATGAGATAATGATAGTGTAGGTACCGGTAGCAGCGATCTTGACTAAAGAGGGGCCAGCTGAAGTACTATGGACCTCTCCCGGTGATTGTTAGGTCCTAGACCAGCTGAGGTACTGGGGACCTCTCCCGGTGATTGTTAGGTCCTAGACCAGCTGAGGCACTGGGGACCTCTCCCGGTGATTGTTAGGTCCTAGACCAGCTGAGGCACTGGGGACCTCTCCCGGTGATTGTTAGATCCTAGACCAGCTGAGGCATGGGGACCTCTCCGGTTGATTGTTATCCTAGACCAGCTGAGGCATGGGACCTCTCCCGTGATTGTTAGATCCTAGACCAGTGAGCACTGGGGACCTTCCCGGTGATTGTTAAATCCTAGACCAGTGAGGCACTGGGGAAACCCCTCCGGTGATGTTAGATCCTAGACCAGCTGAGGCACTGGGGACCTCTCCTGGTGATTTAGTTAGGTCCTAGACTAGGTGAAGTAATGAGGGACTAAAGAGTAACACTGGTAATAAGACTGTGTTCTCACAACATGTTGTACAGTAAACGCGTTTGAAAAAAGTGTAGGAAACTTACGTAGCGCTTATAAGAATCTCTGTTACATATTCAGCAGGGAAAAAAAATGGTTATAATCATAACCATAATTTTTAAAGGGGTGGAGGGGTAAGCCAGTGGAAGGCCTCTGTCAGATGACCAAAAGCTCCAGCTGCGGGTCATATTGACTAAGATCACGTCAGGATTCCCATTTCCCCTTTTTAAAAAAAAAAAAAAACCCCCCCCCTTTTTTAATTTTAAAAAAACCCCCCCTTTTTTCCCCTTTCTTTAATTTTAAAAAAAAAATTTTTTTCCCCCCCTTTTTTTTTCCCCCACCCCCTTTTTCCCCCCAAAAGGGGGGTTTTTTTTAAAAAAAAAAAAAAATTTTTCAAAAAAAAAATTTTTTTTTTTTTAAAAAAAAAAAAAAAAAAAAAACTTTTTTCCCCCCAAAGGGAAAAAAAAAAAAAAAAAACCCCCCCAACCCCCCAAAAATAAAACCCCCCCCGGGGGGAAAATAAAACCCCAAATAAAAAAAAAAAAAAAAATTTTTTTTCCCCCCCCAAAATTTTGAAAAACCCCCTTTTTTAAAACCCCCCCCTTTTTTATCCCCCTTTCCCCCCCGGTTTTTTCCCCCAAAAAAAACCCCCCCCCCTTTTTTAAACCCCCCCCCCCCCAAACGGGGCCCCCCCCTTTTTTCCCCCCCCAAAATTTTGGGCCCCCCGGGGGGAAAAATTTTTCCCCCCCCCTTTTTTAATTTTTTTTAAAAAAAAACCCCCCGGTTTTTTTTTTTTTTTAAAAGGGGCCGGGGCCCCCGGTTTTTTTTTAAAAAGGGGTTTTTTTTCCCCTTTTTTTTTTTTTGGGGGTTTTTTTTTTAAAATTTGGGAAAATTTAAAAAATTTTTTCCCCCCCCCCCCCCCCTTTTTTTTTTTTTTTCCCCCCCTTTTTCCCCCCCCTTTCCCCCCCCCCCCCTTTTTTTAAAAAACCAAAAAAAAAAAAAACCCCCCCCGGGGGAAAAATTTTGGGGTTTTAAAAAAAGGGGGGGAAAAATTTTTTTCCTCCCCCCCTTTCCCTTTTTTTTTCCCCCCCCCCCCCCCCCCCCCCCCCCCCCTTTTTTCCCCGGAATTTTCCAAAAAACCCGGGGTTTTTTTCCCCTTTTTTAACCTTTTTTTTTTTTTTTTTTTTTTTTTAAAATTTTTTTTTTTTTGGGAAAAAAAAATTTTCCCTTTTTTTTTTTCCCCCCCCAAAAAATTTTTTTTTTTTTTTTAATTTTTTTTTTTTAAATTTTTTTTTTTTCCCATTTTTTTTTTTTTTTTAAATTTTTTTTTTTTTTTCCCCCCCCCCCCCTTTTTTTTCCCCCTTTTTTCCCCCCCCCCCCCCCCCCCCTTTTTTTTTTTTTTTTTTTTTCCCCCAAAACCCCTTTTTTTTAATTTTTAAAAATTTTTTTGGGGGGGGGAAGAAAAAAAAAAAAGGAAGGGAAAAAAAAGGGGGGGGAAAAAAAAAAAAAAAAAATTGGGGGGGGGGGGGCCCGGGGGAAAAATTTTTTAAAAAAAAAAAAAAAGGGGGGGGAAAAAAAGGAAAAAAAAGGGGGGGAAAAAAATTTAAAAAATTTGGGGGGGAAAAAAAAAAAAAAAAGGGGGGGGCCCCCAAAAAAAAAAAAAACCCCGGGGGGGGGGGTTTTAAGGAGGGGGGGGGGAAAAAAAGGGGGTTTTTTGGGGGGGAAAATGGGGGGGGAAAAACCCCGGGGGGGCCCCCTTTTTTTTTTTTTAAAACCCGGGGGGGGGGGGGGGGGAAAAAAAAAAGGGGGGGGGGGGGGGGGGGAAAAAAAAAAGGGGGGGGGAAAGGGGTTTTGTTTTCCCCAAAGGGGGGAAAAAGGGTTTTCCCCGGGAAAAAAGGGGGGGGGGTGGGGGTGGGGGTTTTTTTTGGGGAAAGGGGAAAAAAGGGGGGGGGAAAAAAAAAAAAAAAGGGAAAAATTTTAAAAAAATCCCAAAAAAAAATTTTTTAAATTTTTCCCCAAAAATTCAACAAAAATCCCCCCAAAAAATTTTTTAAAAAAACCCCCCTTTTTTTTAAAAAAAACCCTTTTTCCCCCCCCCCAAAAAAAAAAAAAAAAAAAAAAAAAAAAAAAAAAAAAGGGGGGGGGGGGGGGGAAAAAACCCCCCCCCCCCCCCCCCCTTTTTTTTTTTTTTTTTTTTTTTTTTTTAAAAAAATTTTTTGGGGGGGAAAAAAAAAGGGGGGAAAAAACCCCCCCCTTTTTTTTAAAAAAAAAATTTTTTTTTTCCCCCCCGGGTTTTTTTTTTTTTTTAAAAAAACCCCCCCCCCCCCCCCCTTTTTTTTTTTTAAAATTTTGGTTTTTTTTTTTTTTTTTTTTAAAAAACCTTTTTTTTTCCCCCCCCTATTGGGTTTTAAACCATATAGGGGGGGAAAAAAAAGGTTTTTTTTTAAAAAATTTATATTTTTTTTTTTTTTTTTTTTTTTTTTTTTTTTTCCCCCCCCCCCCCTTTTTTTTTTAAAAAAATTTTTTTTTAAAAAAAAAAAAAATTTTTTTTTTTTTTCCCCAAAAATTTTTTGGGGGGGGTTTTTTTTTTTTTTTTCCCCCTAAAATTTTTTTTAAAAAATATAGGGGGGTTTTTGGGGGGGGGGGGGGGGGGTTTTAGAAAAGGGTGGTGGTGGGGGAAAGTTTTTTTTTTTTTAAAAAAAGGGTTTTGGTTGGTTTTAAAGTAGAAAAGGGGGGGGGGGGGGGGTTTTTTAGTATTTTGGGGGGGTTTTTAAAAAAAAAAAGGGGGGGGGGTTTTAAAGTAGAAAAGGGTGGTGGTGGTGGAAAAAAAAAGGGGGGGTTGGTGGTATTTTTTTAAAAAATTTTGGGTGGTGGGGGGGGGGGGTTGGTAGGGGGGGGGGGGGGGTTTTTTGTGGTTTGGTATTTTTAAAAAAAAAAGGGGGGTGGTTTTTTTTTTTGGGGGGGGGTGGTAAAAAAAAAAGGGGGGTGGGGGGGGTAGAAAAGGGTTTTGGGGGGGGGGGGGGGGGGGGGGGGGGGGGGGGGGGGGGGGTTTTTTATTTGGGTGGTGGTGGTTTTAAAGTAGAAAAGGGTGGTTTTGGTGGTTTTTTTAGAAACCCCCCCCCTTTTTTTTTTTTTGGGGGGGTGGTAGTTTTGGGGGTATTTGGGTTGGGGGGGGTATTTGGGGTGGGGGTGGTTTTTAAAAGTTTTTTTTTTTTTTAAAGTAAAGTGGTGGTGGGGGGGGGAAAAAAAGGGGGGGGGGGGGGGGGGGGGGGGGGGGGGGGGAAAAACAGTAGTAGTGGGGGGGGGTAGAAAAATTTTTTTTTTTGGGGGGGGGGGGGGGGGGAAAAAAGGGGTTGGTGGGGGAAAAAAAAAAAAAAGGGGGGGTTTTGGGGGGGGTTTGTTTTTTTTTGGGGGGGGGTTTTTTTTGGGGGGGGGGGGTTTTTTTTTGGGGGAAAGGGGGGGGGGGGGGGGGGGGGGGGGGGGTTGGTGGGGGGAAAAAAAAGGGGGGGGGTTTTGGTTTTAAAGGGGGGGGGTTTTTTTTGGGGGGTATTTTAAAGTTTTTTTTTTGGGGGTTTTTGGTTTTTGGGGGGAGGGGAATTAAAACCAAAAAAATTTAATTTTCAAACCCCCCCCCGGGGGGGGGGGGTTTTTTTTGGGGGGAAAAAGGGGGAAAAAAATTTGTGTTTTTGTAAAAAAAAAAAAGGGGGAAAAAAACCCAAAAACAAAAAAAAAAAAAAGGGTGGGGTTTTTAAAAAATTTTAAAAAAAAGGGGAAAAAAAAAACCCCCCCCAAAAAAAGGGGAAAATTTCCCCCCCCCAAAAACCCGCCAAAAAAAAAAAAATTTTTTGGGGCCCCCTTAAAAAACCCCCCCCCCCGGGGTTTTTTTTGGGGAAAATTCGGGGGGGGGGAAGGCTAAAAAAAAAACCCCCCCTTTTTAAACCCCCCAAAAAAATTTTTAAAGGGAAAAAAAAAAAAGGGGGTTTAAAACCCCCCCCAAAAAAAGGGGGGGTTTTTTTTTAAAAAAAAAAAAACCTTTGGGGGTTTTTTTTTTAAAAACCCAAAAAATTTTGGGGAAATTGGGGGGGTTTTTTTCCCCCCGGGGGGGGGGAAAAATTTTGGCCCCCCCCCCAAAAAAAAAACAAAAAAAAAAAACCCCCTTTTTTTTATTTTTTTTTTTTAAAAAAAAAATTTTTAAAATTTTTGGGGGGCCCCGGGGGGCCCCCCCTTTTTCTCCCCCTTTTAAAAAAATTTTTCCCCCCGGCTACCTCCAAAACAAAAAAAAAAAAAAAACCCCCCCCCCCAAAATTTTTGGGACTAAAAAAAAAAATTTAAAAAAGGGGGAAAAAATTAAAAAAAAAAAAAAAAAACCCACCTTTTTGGTTGCAGTTCGTCTGAATCCCGATGTTTTAATTTTCCCTTTTTTAATCTACTACACTTAAAAAAACCTTCAATCTTTATAACTCCCAAAAAATAAAAAAAAATTAATATACAACACAGGGTAGGGGTTTATTACGGTTAGACCCCCCGGGGTGTTAATACGAAAAGAGTGTAGTCTCTCCCGGAAGGTATTCTGGGGAAACAACGTCCCCCCGCAGCCCGGTCCCTTTTCCAGGCCCCGCGGTGGATCAGGGCCCGAGCCACTGAAAAATGGTTAAGTTAGGGGAAGGTTTGTCAGTAAACAGGACAAGGTTTTTCCCGACGTGAGTCTTAGTCAATATGGGCCCGGAGCTTGGGGCTTTTTGGGCATCTGACAGGAAAGGGCCTTTCCCCTGGCTTACCCCTCCACCCCTTTTAAAAAAATTTTGGTTTTTGATTTTAACCATTTTTTTCCCTGCTGAAAATGGTAAAGAGAAACTTTTAAGCGTACGTAAGTTTTCCCACACTTTTTTCAAAACCCCCGTTTTTTCGTACAACATGTTGTGGGAAAAAACGTCTTATTACCCCGTGTTACTCTTTAGTCCCCATTACCCCTTTAAACCCAGTCTTTTGGACCTAAATAAAAACACCGGAGAAAAGGGGCCCCCCCCGCCTCAGCTGGTTTTAGGATCTAAAAAAATACCCGGGAAAAGGTCCCAGTTTCCTCAGCTGGGGCTAGGGTCTAAACAACCAAAGGGGGAGGGCCCCCGTGGCCTCAGCTGGTCTAGGATTTTTAACAATCACCGGGAAAAGGTTCCCCCGGCCTCGCTGGTTTTAGGATCAAAAAAATCACCGGGGGGAGGTCCCCCCGTGCCTCAGGGTCTAGGGTCTAACAATTTACCCGGGGGAGGTCCCCCCGTGCCCCCAGCTGGTCTAGGACCTTTAAAAATCACCGGGGAAAGGGCCCCGTGCCTCAGTGGTCTAGGGGCCTAACAATCACCGGGAGAGGGGCCCCAGTACCTCAGCGGTCTAGGACCTAAAAATCACCGGGGGAGGGCCCCTAGTACTTCAGCTGGCCCCCCTTTAGTCAAGAAACGCTGCTACCGGTACCAAAACTATTTATTATTCATTATTTCCCGTTTCTTTTTCTGTCTTTTGCTGCTTCTCCCCCTTCTCTCTCCTGTCCCAGTTATCCTTTTTTTCCTGGGCAGTGTTGTCACCTACTTCCTCTTTTCTTTTCTCCCCTTTCTTCCTAAACTCCTTTTCCCTTCTCCCCCCAGAAAACGTAAAATTTTTTTCCCCTTTTAGTTTTTTATTTCCTTTTTTCCTCCCCTCCCCTTTTTTCATTTTTTTAAACCCCACTTTTCCCCCTTTCTCCCGTTCACCCCCAAATTTCCTCTTCCCCCCCCTCTCCTTTCTAAACCCCGGGGAAAAACCCCTCCTTTCAACCCCCCCCCTCCACCTCCCTTTTCCCGCCCCTGTCCCATCCCCTTTCCCTTTACAAAATTTTGAAGGGGAACCCTAGCTAATTTTTTTCCCACTTCCGGGAAATAATCAAAGAAAAAAAAAACCCGCAGAGCGCGCTACTGTGTCTTCAAAATTTTTAGACGAATTAGAAAAAGTTTGAAACTTCTAAGTAATTGCAGTTTTTTTTTTTGGGTTTCAGAGCCACGAAAACGTAACCCCGAATTTTAAACCCAAAACCCCGGGAAAAAGGGTACGTTTTAAAATTTAGGGAAAGGGGTTGTTTAAAAAACTTTCCATGGGTTGTAATCCCCCCCAGTCCGGGGGTTTACTTGTAGACGTTTCGCCAAACAGTGGCTTTATCAATCAATTTTGATAAACTCTTCTCCCCGTGTTTCAGGAAAGTCAGTGACTTTGTGGTTTCTGGGGGACAAGAGATGAGTGGGGGCTGTGCTACTTGGGTACAAAATGTGCTATGTATCACCTCGTCCTCCCGGGGGGACGGGGGGGAAAATGGGTTATGGTTGATGGGGCCCTCTCTTAACCCCGTTTTTTCTGAGGAAAAAAAAATAAAGAGGGGGAAAAAAGAGGGGCGGGGGGAAAAAAAAGTATTGGAAAAAAAAGGATTCTTGGCGAACGGCCAAAATTATTTCCAAATTTTTTTTATGCGGGGATCTTCAAAAATATTTTTACACTCACTAAAAAGCCTGGCAGATTTGAAATCCATGTGCGATCACCCGGGCGGAAATTTTGAAGCTCCCGGACACACAGATTATAAAAAACACAAAAGGGAAAAAACAAAATCGTTTCGCGACTAACATCAGTGACGGGGAAATTTTTTAACATTTCACAACAGTATAAAGTAAAAAAAAATTTGGGGACCACAAAACTGAAGCTTTTGTATATGATGTCCGTGTTATAAAGTTTTACTGATGTCTGTGTTATATGTATCTGATGTCTGTGTTATTTGTATACTGATGTCTGTGTTATATGTATACTGAAAGTCTGTGTTAATGTATATGATGTTAGGGGTTATATGTATACTGATGTCCGTGTTTTTTTGTTTACTGATGTCCCGTGTTATATGTATTCTGATGGCCCGGGTTTTATGTATACTGATGTCTTTTGGGTTTTATGTATATGTTTTCCGTGTTTTTATGTTTTCTGATGTCTGTGTTATATGTTTACTGATGTCTGTGTTATATGTATTTCTGATGTTTTGTGTTATATGTATAGAAGTTGGTTATAGTATATGATGTTTTGTGTTATATGTATATGATGTTAGGGGTTATATGATTTCTGATGTTTAGTGTTATATGATAGATGTAAGTGTTATATGGTTTTATGATGTTAGTGTTATATGTATACGATGTCAGTTTATATTTTATACCTGGGTGTTGTGTTATATGTAAAACTGAGTTTTGTGTTATTGTTTTACTGATGTCTTTTTGTTATATGTAAAATGATGTTTTGTGTTTATGTATACTGAAAGTCGGGGTTTTTATGTATACTGATGCTGTGTTTATGTTTTTAAATGAGTCTGTGGTTTTTGTATTTTGGTTTTTAGTGTTTTATGTATACTGTGGCTGTGTTATATGTATAAATGATGCTGTTTTTTATGTAAAACTGATGTTGTGTTATATGTATACTGATGTCTGTGTTTTTATGTATACTGTGTTAGTGTTATATGTATTTCTGATGTAGTTTTTATATGTAAAAATGATGTAAATTTTTTATGTATACTGATGTTAGTTTTTTATGTTTTATGATGTCCATGTTTTTATGTTACTTTATGTTTTGTGTTTTTTATGTTAAATGATGTCAGTGTTATATGTATACTGGAAAGTCTGTGTTATATGTATACTGATGTTTTGTGTTATATGTAATGATGTCAGTGTTTTTATTTTATACTGTTTTCCCGTTTTTATTTGTATTTCTGATGTTGTGTTATTGTTTTACTGTTTTCAAATGTTATATGTTTTAATGATGTCTTTTTTTTATGGATATGATGTCATTGGGTTTATGTATACTGATGTCGTGTTTTAGTATACTGATTTTCAGTGTTTTAAGTTACGATTTTTCGGGGTTTTTATGTAAAACTGATGTCAGTGTTATTTTGTTAAATGATGTCTGTGTTATATGTATACTGATGTCAGTGTTTATGTATTTCTGAAAAGTCTGTGTTTTATGTATACTGATGTCTGTGTTTATAGTATACTGATGTCAGTGTTATATGTTTTCTGAAAGTCGTGTTATATGTATAGGGTGGGCTGTGTTATTGTATTTTGTTTTCAGTGTTTTATGTATATGATGTCAGTGTTATTTGTATACTGATGTTGGGGTTTTTGTATACTGATGTCTTTTGTTAAAATGTTACTGATGTCAGTGTTATATGGTATAATGATTCAGTGTTATATGTATACTGATGTT
>NC_069487.1:6468810-6488810 GCF_026875155.1 Cherax quadricarinatus
TCTTATCTGTGCTATTCGTTTCTGGTTTACGACTGCTCTCCTTATCTCCGGGGGTCCTTTGCCTTCTATATTTCCCTTTTCCCCCTGCCACTTGGTTTTTCCCTCCCTGCACCTTTGGGTAAACCTGGGTCATCCTGGTTTTTTCTTACCCTTTACCCTTGGGTACAAACCTCTCCTCAGCCTCCTTCATTTGTTGCTACATATTCCACATTCATTAATGGCTTCCGCCAGCTTTTCCCCATAAACCCCCGTTCGGAATTTTCCTCTTCCTGGTAGCCCCCTTTCTTGTAGTTTGGTTTCATTCGTCCTGGCCTTTCTGCTTCTCCCTCCACTTTTTGCTTAGTGTATTCGAAGCTTAAAACCCAGGGCACGGGCCCCAAGGGGTCTTTCATTGTGATGCCTCATATCGCACTACTCAAGGTAAATAAAAGTCCAGCCTTGCGGGTTATCCTCTCCTCTCTCTTTTGTAGTGCCCTTCGTTGGTACATGAAGTTTTCGTACCACCCCACTTTACCCCTCCATGTATCTTGGCCCCCATGCAGGCCCAATTTCCCCCAATGATCTCCTTGTGGTTTTAAAGTACCCATGACGGGAGCTTTCCCCTGCATGCATGAGCTCTTCTGGCCACTGTAGGCAGTGTGTCAACCATTGCCTTGCTCTCGCCCCCTACCCCTTCCCTTGGTCTCCTGTGTTCTGTGGTGGGTTATATCATGCATTACCACCTTGGGACCCCCAGAGTGAAGCTTTCCCGTAGAAATCACTTTTTCTCCGCGCTCCTCTCTCCAGCTCATCAAAAATTTCCCAGTGTTTTTGTCAGAAATGCCACCCTCCACCCCCCCCTTTTTCCCTCTGTTTTTCCCTCAGGATTTGGTATCCTGTTGGAAAGATGGCATCTGTTTCATACCTGAAAGCTTGGTTTCGTGAGAGCTATGATGTCTGGTGAGCCTCTTTGCTTTTTCTGCCACTCCCCCCACTTATTTGTTTTTCCATCAGCGTTTGTGACCATCCCTTAGTTTCCTTTTTTCCAAACGGGGTTTGGGGGAGGCCTGTGAGGGGGGAACCTGGAGCAATGTGGGAAATTCTATAGCCGGTTTGGGTGGAGCGGGGTATGATTGTATGTGTGTTGGGAGGGGTGTGATAGGTTGTATGGTTCTGAAAATAGTTGTGGGGGGGTTTGCCCTTGCTGTTCTGTTCTGCTCTGACTGACCCTGGGTTCCCCTTGCCCTCTTTTCCCAAAATTTTTTTTCGTTTTTTTTCCTCTCCCTCAGCTGCTGTCTTTCTGATTTGCCTGTCTCTGTCTAGGAACACCCTCTTGTATTTTTCCCGGTTTTTCAACGGGTTTTTCTCTGGGAGGATCCTGTTCCGACTTTTTCTCCCCTGAGAATCACTTGATTGGCGGTTTCTCCTCTTCGAGTACCCCCCTATTTTCTGAAAAATTTCAATCTCGTCCATCTTTCACCTATTTTTTGTGTGATTTTCCAAACTCCTTTCTTTCTTCCCGCTGCCTTTCGTGTGTGTCCTTTTCCCTCTCTCCTGAAGCCCATGGATAAACACCACACACACTGGTGTTTGTGTGTGTGTGGTGTTGAGGGAAGTGTTTGGAGGGTTTAGTCAAGGTCCCGGGGGCTTTCATTTCTCTGAACCAAAATTCACTGAATACTCTCCTTACAAAGTCGGTCATACTTTTCAACACTGTTATGGGGTTTGACTCCATCTTCTGACTGAAAAACTACTTTCCCAAAATCCCCATTATCATTCTCCTCCCAAATTTTTATTTTAATTATTATTAGGGATTATTATTATTATTATTATTTAAAATCTTAAAATTTTTATATGAAAAAGGAAAACATTTTTTGCAATATTTTCATTTTTTCTGTTTTAATTTTTTTTTTTTGGGGGGGGGGGGGATACTATATTTTTTTTAAAAAAGAAATCAAGTTATTTTTTGTTTGGATATATTTTAATTATTTCCATAACTATTTTTAAAAAATTATTATTAATTAGTGGGGGGCAGAACCCGCATGGGTTTACAGCTCCAGGGGGAAAAGGGGGAAAATGGGGGGATGTATGTATGTCGTGCGTGCGTGGTGTGTGTGGTTGTACCACCTAGTTGCGGGGGTCGAGTCCGAGCCCCGGCCCCGCCTCTTCACTATCGTTATGGGGCACTCTCCCCGAGCCTGAGCTTTTTCATACTTGCTTAAAGTATGTTGGGGCCGCCCCACACTCGTTCCCAAAATTTCCACTTACTGATACCTGGGCTGAAAAATACTTCCTAAATCCCTGTGATATCTGGTCTTCAACTTTCCCAAATGTGTCCCCTTTTTTGGTCCCAAACTCTGGAAATCCTGTCTTTGTCCACCTTTTCAATTCTCTCCGTATTTTGTATGTGTTTCATGTCCCCCCCCATCTTCCCGTCCTCCAGTTCGTCAGGTTTGATTTCCCTTAACTCTCCTCGTAGGACATACCTTTACTCTGGGACTATCTTTTTGAAACCCTTTTCACTTTCTCTATTTTTTTACGTGCTTGGTAGGTTGGGTTCCAAACGGTGCCGAACTCCAATATGGGCCAAAAGTACACGGTGTACAGGGGCCTGAATGATTCCCTTTTTAAGATGTCGGAATGCTTTTTGAGGTTTGCTAGGCGCCCATATCTGAGCATTTTTTGGGTTTATGGCGCTTCAGGAGTGTGCCTGGTTTAACCCCCCCTGATCTTTTTCCTTAGTGAGGGTTTTTGTCTTGGCCCCCCAGACGTACTGCTGCGGTCTTCTTTGCCCTTCCCAATCTTTAAGACTTTGCACTTGGTGGGTTGAAAATCCGGGCCAATTGCGGGAAGGTTGAGCCTGTCCAGATCCCCTTTTTTTCTGCTGGGCTTTATCGAGTGAAATTTTTCTCATCAACTTCCGTCATCTGCAAACAGGGGCACCTAAGTTATTCCTTCCGTCATGTCGTTCAAAATACCAGAAACGCAGGGGCCTAGGCTGACCCCTGTGGGACCCCCCTGGCACAGGGCCCACTCTGAACCCCGCCCCGTACCATGACTCGCTGCTGTCTTTCCCCGACGTATTCCCTGATCCATTGTGTGCCTTCCCTGTTATCCCGCTTTGGGCCTCCAGGGTGTGTGTGGTGTGTGTGTGTGTGTGTGTGTGTGTGTGTGTGTGTGTTGGTGTGTGTGTGTGTGTGGGTGTGTGTTTAAATATCAGTTGAGGGTTGCAGGGGGCGATCCAAGCTCCCGGCCCGCCTCTTCACGGTCGCTAAGGCACTCCCCGAACCAGAGCTTTATCGACCTCGTTTAAAACTATTAGGACCGACTCCACTACTCGTTCCCAAAATGTTCCCTTCCCGCTACTCTGTGGTGAAGAAATACTTTCCCCAACATCCCTTTTGATTTATCTGGTCTTCAACTTCCAAAATGTGCCCCTTGTTTTGTGTCCCGTCTTGGAACATCCTGTCTTTGTCCACCTTGTCAATTCCTCCAGTATTTTTTAATCGTTATCATGTCCCCCCTATCTCTCCTGTCCTCCAGTGTCGTCAGGTTATTTCCCCTTTAACTCTCCCCATAGGACATCCTCTTAGCCTGGGGAAATCTTGTTTCAAACCCTTTTCACTTTTTAGTTTCTTTTCGCTTGGAGGTGGGGGTTCCAAACTGGTGCCGATCTCCAAAATGGGCCTAACGTACACGGGTAAGGGCCCGAACGATTCCTTTTTAAAATGTCGGAATGCTGTTTGGGTTTGCCAGGCCCCTAGTGCGCAGTTATTTGGTTGATGTGCGCTTTAGGAGATGTGCCCGGTTTTATACCACCCCAGATCTTTTTCCTGAGTGAGTTTTAGCTCTGACCCCCCTAACTGTACCCAACTGCGGGGTTCTTTGCCCTACCCCCTTTCCCCTGATTTGCACTTGGGGGATTGAATCCGGGCCAGTTGCTGGACCGGGCTGCGCCTGTCGTGTGTGTGTGTGTGTGTTGTGTGTGTGTGTGTGTGTGTGGGGTGTGTGTGTGGTGTGTGTGGTGTGTGTCGCAAGGGTGCGCGCGTGCCGTGCGTCTGTCTTTTTAAAATTTTAAAGTTCTTGTACAAGGATACGGCCAGCCACATCACGTATAGTTATGCAGAGCATTTCGGCCCAATTGTCAATTTTTGCCCCCCAGGGGCGACCCACACCCGTCGTCAAAAACCCCGGTACCTATTTTTCTGATAGGTGTCAGGGGGGGGCAGTGTCTTAAGGAAACACATCCCAAAAGTTTCCCAAACCCTATCGGGGTTCGACCCCCGCAGCCAAGCAACAAGGTCCTAAATCGGATACGAACACCTCCATGTAGTCCCAGACTTGGTGAGGTAGGGACCCCAAAACCCCGTAATCGAAAACCAATTACTTCCAAAAATTTTTTTGGGGAAAAAAACTATAAAAGTTACGGCAAAAGCCCAAGGCAAAGAGGTATTAAAGGGCCAATTTAAACAACGGAAGCAGATCCAAATCACTCCATTATTTTTTTGGGGAAAAAAAGTTAGTTACCTGAGGGCGTTTTCTTTACGTGGGGCCGGGGCCCCCTTTAAAATGCGGAGGGTTCAAGTGACCCCGCCGTAGATAAATTCCCCTTGACCTCCCAGCAAGAACACCACCATAGTTATACAACCACTCATAAAACAATAACAAAATTATTCTATTAAAAATAACAGTTTCAAAAATTAGAATTAGATTTGTCGAAAATATTTATTAAATATATATATTATATAATTTATATAATAATATATTTTAAAAATTTTTATTATTATTTTTTTTATTATTATTTAGTAGAGTAGTAATAGTAGCAGTGTGTAGACGTAGTAGTGTAGCCTTTGTAGTAGTAGTAGTAGTAGTAGTAGTATAGAGTATTTTTCGTAGTAGTAGTATGGGAAAAAAGGAAGACAAAAATAATTTGAACTGATAAATCACAGCTCTTCCCTTTAGAATAAATCCACGTTTGAACAATTTTATTTACAAGTTTACGGTTTACCTTGAATTAAAAAACTCTTACACAATATAATTGATTATAAGGCCATCACATCTACGTGCCCTCAAGACTGCCGGAAAGTAATTTCAAGAAACCTAATGGAAATAAATCACTTTTTTGGGTGGTTATCTTAGGTAATCTACAAATATGTTGTTATGAATGATAATTTATGTAACTGTATTAATGTGTACCTGTACCTGAATAAACTTACTGAGTGAACAATACACAAATAACTTAGTGAACACTTTAATGAAAGAAAGTACACTGTAGTGCAGGAATACTTGAGTCCTCCCTTACAGGAACATTTTCGCTGGTCCCGGACCTATAATAATGACCATTTTCTTTGGTGAAACAACTCCATTTTAGGATAACTGCCTTCATGACACTCACGTGCTCTTCATCCATGGTACTGGAGCTATCCAGGTTCCTTGGATCAAGCTTGATCATCTCTCATTCTTCCGAGATGGTGTGGTGCGTGACGTGTACATGGATGAGAGAGGGTGTACATGGATGTGAGAGGGTGTACATGGATGTGAAGGTGTACATGGATGTGAGAGGGTGTACATGGATGTGAGAGGGTGTACATGGATGTGAAGGTGTGCATGGTTGTGAGTGGGTGTACATGGATGTAGAGGGGTGTACATGGATGTAGAGGAGGGTGTACATGGATGTGAAGGTGTGCATGGTTGTGAAGTGGGTGTACATGGATGTGAGAGGGTGTACATGGATGTGAGAGGGTGTACATGGATGTGAGAGGGTGTACATGGATGTGAAGGTGTGCATGGTTGTGAGTGGGTGTACATGGATGTGAGAGGGTGTACATGGATGTGAGAGGGTGTACATGGATGTGAAGGTGTGCATGGTTGTGAGTGGGTGTACATGGATGTGAGAGGGTGTACATGGATGTGAAGGTGTGCATGGTTGTGAGGGTGTACATGGATGTGAGTGGGTGTACATGGATGTGAGAGGGTGTACATGGATGTGAAGGTGTGCATGGTTGTGAGAGGGTGTACATGGATATGAAGGTGTACATGGTTGTGAGGGTGTACATGGATGTGAGTGGGTGTACATGGATGTGAGAGGGTGTACATGGATGTGAAGGTGTGCATGGTTGTGAGAGGGTGTACATGGATATGAAGGTGTACATGGTTGTGAGGGTGTACATGGATGTGAGAGGGTGTACATGGATGTGAGAGAGTGCACATAATAAATACTACTACCACCACTACTACTAGTACTACTACTACTAATAATAATAATAATAATAGTATATCTTTATTACTACAAGTACATGTACAGGGTATACAGGCCTTAACTGACATCAATGACATACTACTATATAGAAAGCTCACCCTTCTCCCTCCCCCGTAACACTCACTCATCCCTCTCCCTCCCCCGTGACACTCACTCATCCCTCTCCCTCCCCCGTGACACTCACTCATCCCTCTCCCTCCCCCGTGACACTCACTCATCCCTCTCCCTCCCCCGTGACACTCACTCATCCCTCTCCCTCACCCGTGACACTCACTCATCCCTCTCCCTCCCCCGTGACACTCATTCATCCCTCTCCCTCACCCGTGTAAGTTTATTCAGGTATACACAAATACAGTTACATAGATTATCACACATAACAGCATATGTGTAGAGAACCTGGGATAACCCAAAATAGTCAGACAGAGTGACTTATTTCCAGTGGGTCCTTTTAATACCTTATTATACTATAAAGGAGATAATATTTTATTATTATACTATAAAGGAGATATACCAGGAATAAGGTAAAATGAGCTATTTACATTTACACGCGTTAGCTAAAAATATAAAAAAATAATTCTCCTCCCTTTCTGTCGCTACATTCATTAGGTACCTTTTGGTTCTCTTCCTGAACTGGTTCACGCTATGACTGACTTTCATATATGCAGACAGTCTGTTCCATTCCTTTATTGCTTTGGTTCCCAGCCTTGACAACACTGGCAACAAGATATTCTGGACACTGAGTAATTTTATAAACTTTAACTTCAATTGTCTTCAACATTCAGCATATCCAACTGCTGTAGTTCATCCTGGCCTACATGCTCTCTTGGACCCAGGTACAGGATGAATCTTACCATTTTGTTCTGGGTTATTTGTAGTCTTTTTTTTTCTTTTGTCAAGACAGAGTACCATAAAGAGCAAGCGTAGTCCATATGACAATGTGTAAGAGCTAGACATAGGGTCCTGCGAGCATCAGTAGGTAGATACTGTGCTTGTCTGTGGAGAAACTTCAGCCTGGCATTCGCTTTCTTCACTACACTGTTCCCTATCAATTCTCCTAACATGCATGAGTCGAAGGGGATTTCCAGTTATTTCACTAAGGAAAGTGAGGCGTTGGGTTCCCCATTACACAGGACATTAAAATTATTTACCCTTCTCAGTTTACATTTCGTGCCAAAAAGTATGGCTTCGTCTTCCCAAGGTGTAACGATAGTTTGTTGTCTAGTAACCATTTACTGCAGGATTCCAGTTTCAGTGTTATTACATCAGTTATATCTTGTGGGTCTTTACCTGACACTAACAGAGCACTGTCATCTGCATACAGTAGGAGTCTGCACATGACACTGATAGATATGTCTTTTACATAACAAAGGAATAACAAGGGATCCAAAATACTACCTTGGGGAACCCCACATGCTATCGGCAGGGTTTCTGATTCTGTTTTGTTGATTTGGTAATTTATTTCCTGTTGTTAAGGTAGGACTTAAACCAGTCTATGGAACCTATGCCGATAGCTTGAAGTTTCTTACATAATATATCGTGGTTGACAGTATCGAAGGGCTTCTGCAAGTCTAAGGTTACCATTCCTATGAGGTCCCCTATCAACATTTCAGTTCTCATGTAATCCGTCAGATTAATTAGGAAGGTGTCGGTTGAATAAGATCTCCTAAAGCCTGATTAGTAACTATGGAGAATGTTGTTGTCATTAAGATACTTAACTACTTGACAGTAAACCGCCCTCTCTAGAATTTTGGATAGCACACTGAGTATACTAACAGGGCTATAGTTGTGGACATTAGACCTACTATTTTTGTTGAAGACAGGAGTAACTCTGGCCTCTTTGAACCCCTCCGGTGCGGTGTTAGTGGTGATGGACAAATTTATTATGTGATCAATGAGGATTGGCAATTCAGAGGCACCATCTTTTAGGAAATTAGACGGGATGTTATCTGGGCCGGTGCTCTTAGTTGGGTTTAACCTGCTCAGTTCTTTTTGCATGAAGTCATGAAATACACTTACTAGTTGACAACTGTTTACTGATATAGTATGTTTTATATTTATCAAAGTCTATGGTAAAGGTATTTGATGCAGTCGGTAGTTTACTTACTAGTGTTGATGCGACAGATGTGTAGTAGGAATTAAACAATATGCCACTTTAGTTATTTTGTGGCATACCTCGGCAGCGATATTTAGAACTATGTTAGATCTATCTACGGGTTTATGGTTATACCCCAACTGTTTTAATTGTTGTCAGAGCTTTCTGGGTTATTCTTGTACTCTTCAATTTTTTTTAGCAATAGTGCCTTGCCGTGACACCCACTCATCCTTCTCCCCCCTATGACACTCACTCATCCCCTCTCCCCCCCATGACACTCATCCTTCTCCCCCTTCCCCATGACACTCACCTCAAGTACCTCATCGCCGACCTTGATGCGACCGTCCTTGTAGGCGTTACCACTGGGGTTAAGACCGCAGACGAAAGCGGACATGAGGGTACGATCCTTGTTACCCGCCAGGGAGATGCCCAGTCCATTGACACCCTTCTGCAGGTCCACCAGGATCACCTCGCCCTTCAGGTCACCATACTTCTTCTGGATCTTCTCTGCAAGTGTACACACACAACTTGTAAATATTTGCTTATAAAAAAACAAAAACTATATTTTTTTATGATTCTGTGAAGCTAATGTGAATGTAAAAAAGATTGCAAAAAAAGTGATTTTGTAAATACAAAGCCACAATGAGGGAAAAGTTGGAGCTCAAGGCCTTTCGCACTGTCACTAGTGCTTCGTCAGGAGTTTGCAATATAAGAAAACTGAAAAATATGAAAAAAAATCTCAAGAGATCAACTGGAAAGGTGCAGCGAACAACAAACGTGTCTCCAGGCCAAGAATCAAGCAAGTACACTAAGTAAACCACGGGATATACAGGTATGGTTTTAGAAATAAGAGCCCTTTCGGTATATAGTGTAGACTATTATCAGACACCTGTAGTCATTCAAGGAATTGAGACAAACAAATATGTGCACTTGTACAGACACAAGTCACATACACAGACAACAGTCACATACAAGTCACATACACATACAACAGTCACATACAAGTCACATACACAGACAACAGTCACATACACATACAACAGTCACATACAAGTCACATACACAGACAACAGTCACATACAAGTCACATACACATACAACAGTCACATACAAGTCACATACACATACAACAGTCACATACAAGTCACATACACAGACAACAGTCACATACAAGTCACATACACATACAACAGTCACATACAAGTCCATACACTACAACAGTCACATACAAGTCACATACACAGAAAACCCAAGTCACATACAAGTCACATACACATACAACAGTCACATACAAGTCACATACACAGACAACAGTCACATACAATCACATACACATACAACAGCCCACATACAAGTCACATACACATACAACAGTCAAAATACAAGTCACATACACAGACAACAGTCACATACAAGTCACATACACATAAAACAGTCACATACAAGCCCACAACACAGACAACAAGTCACATACAAGTCACATACACATACAACAGTCAAAATACAAGTCACATACACATACAACAGTCACATACATCAGTCACTACACATACAACAGTCACAAACACATAGTCACATACATCAGTCCCATACACATACAGCAGTCACAAACACATACATCAGTCACATACACATACAGCAGTCACAAACACATACAATAGTCACATACAACAGTCACATACCATACAACAGTCCATACATCAGTCACATATAAGTCACATACACATCCCAACAGTCACAAACGTCACATACACATACAACAGTCACATACATCAGTCACATATAACAGTCACATACACATACAACAGTCACATACATTAGTCACATACACATACAAGCACATACATCAGTCACATATAACAGTCACATACACATACAACAGTCATATACATTAGTCCATACACATACATCAGTCACATATAACAGTCACATACACTTTACAATAGTCCATACATCAGTCACACATACAACAGTCACAACACAAAACATCACATACACATACAACAGTCACATACACATACAACAGTCACATACATCAGTCACATACAACAGTCACATACACATACAACAGTCACATACATCAGTCACATACACATAAAACAGTCACATACATCAGTCCAACATACAACAGTCACAATACACATACAAGTCACATACATCAGTCACATACACATACAAGTCACATACACATACAACAGTCACATATACAACAGTCACATACATCAGTCAAAATACACATACAAGTCACATACACATACAACAGTCACATATACAACAGTCACATACATCAGTCACATACACATACAACAGTCACATACACATACAACAGTCACATACATCAGTCACATACAACAGTCACATACACATACAACATCACATACATCATTTCCACATACACATACAAGTCACATACACATACAAGTCACATACACATACAAGTCACATATACAACATCACATACATCAGTCACATACACATACAACAGTCACAAAACACATACAAGTCACATACACAGTCGCATACACATACAACAGTCACATACACATACAACAGTCACATACACATACAACAGTCACATACACATACAAGTCACATACACATACAACAGTCACATACACATACAAGCACATACACATACAACAGCCCACATACACATACAAGTCACATACACATACAAGTCACATACACATACAACAGTCACCTACACATACAACGGGTCACATACACATACAACAGTCACATACATATACAACATTTCACATACACATACAACAGTCACATACACATACAACAGTCACCTACACATACAACAGTCACATACACATACAACAGTCACATACATATACAACAGTCACATACACATACAACAGTCACATACACATACAACAGTCACCTACACATACAACAGTCACATACAACAGTCACATACACATACAACAGTCACATACACATACAACAGTCACATACCACCTCTATCACCTACATCAATCACATTTTCTATCTCCCCCTCATTTCATAATCTATCTTCCCATCCTCTTCTTACATTTGTCTCCTTATTTAATTCACTGATTACCTTATTTAATCAACAAAACAGACATAAAACGCCCACACAACAGTAATGATGTTAATAAATCAGTTTTTGTTAGTACATATTATAAATATTATTATTATCGACACATTATTATACTGGGGAACAAGCGGCAAAACCGCATGGGTCATAGATCATCAACAACGCAAATGAGACTGTTGCAGAAATATTGTTGCAACTCTTGACAACATAGATACAAAAAACATTTTTAATATCTCTGTCGTGTGTGGTCTGGTGTGGTCTGGGACCGCGTCGCGGGGGCCATGACCCAGCAACCTGGCATACACTAAACATGTATATTTTACCATTAACTGTTCTCTCTCTCTCTCTCTCTCTCTCTCTCTCTCTCTCTCTCGAGCTAGGAGAGTACAGTCAAGTAGTGTGTCAATCTCTGGATTACAGGAGGGAGGATCGAGCCTTCACCGCACCTTGTGCTGGAGCATCCACGCGGGTTTGGCGCTTTTTACATAAAATTAATAACGCCAAGACTTCTCTCTCTGTGTTCACCAATCCTCCGCTTGTTCTCTTAACCTTTGATTCATTTCTAACTCTCACTCTTCCCCTCACTTCTTCCTCTTATCCCTCCTTAACCTCTTCCTACTTACTAGCCCACCTCCTCCCCCTCCCATCCTCCCCCCTCCCATCCTCCCCCTCCCCTCCGCCCCTCCCCTCCTAGTCAGCTGGACTTTCAAATTCACATATATTTTTAAAAAGGATTTTTTTATAAACACCATGAATCATCTCTCCCCTTCCCTCCCACCCCTCCCACCACCCCCTTCCCTCACCCCCTCCCACCACCCCCTTCCCTCACCCCTCCCACCACCCCCTTCCCCTCACCCCCCCCACCACCCTTTCCCCCACCCCGCCCACCACCCCCCTTTTCCCCCACCCCTCCCATCATCTTCCCTCAAACCCCCCCCACCACCCCCCCTTCCCTCACCCCCTCCCCATCATCTTCCCCCTCACCCCTCCCACCACCCCCTTCCCTCACCCCTCCCACCACCCCCTTTTCCCTCACCCTCCCACCACCCCCTCCCTCACCCCTCCCACCACTCCCTTCCCTCACCCCTCCCACCACCCCCTCCCTCACCCCCCCCCACCAAACCCCTTCCCTCACCCCTCCCACCCCCCCTTCCCTCCCCCTCCACCCCCCCCTTCCCCCACCCTCCCCCCCCCCCCCCCCTCACCCCTCCCCCACCCCCTTCCCCACACCTCCCATCATCTTCCCTCACCCCTCCCACCACCCCCTTCCCTCCCCCCCCCCCCACCCCCCCTCCCACCACCCCCTTCCCCCCACCCGTCCCATCATCTTCCCCACCCCCCACCACCCCCCCTTTCCCCCACCCCCCCCCCACCCCCTCCCTCACCCCTCCCCCACCCCCCTTCCCCACCCCCCCATCATCTTCCCTGACCCCCCCCACCCCCCCCTTTTCCCCCCCCCCCTCCCACCACCCCCTTCCCTACCCCTCCCACCACCCCCTTCCCTCACCCCTCCCACCACCCCCTTCCCCCACCCCTCCCCCCACCCCCTTCCCTCACCCCTCCCCACCCCCCTTCCCCCACCCCCCCCATCACTTCCCTCACCCCCCCCACCACCCCCTTCCCCCACCCCTCCCATCAACTTTCCCCCACCCCTCCCACCACCCCCCTTCCCTCACCCCCCCCCACCACCCCCTTCCCCCACCCCCCCACCACCCCCACCCCTCCCCCTCCCACCACCCCCCCCTCACCCCTCCCTTCCCCCACCCCTCCCACCACCCCCTTCCCTCACCCCCCCCCACCCCTTCCCCCACCCCTCCCACCCCCCCTTTCCCCCACCCCCCCACCACCCCCTTTCCCCCCCCCTCCCCCACCCCCTTTCCCTCACCCCCCCCACCCCCCCCTTCCCCACCCCTCCCTCACTCCCTCACCCCTCCCACCACCCCCTTCCCCCACCCCTCCCCCACCCCCTCCCCCACCCCTCCCACCACCCCCTTCCCCCCCCCCCTCCCACCACCCCCTTCCCTCACCCCTCCCACCCCCCCCTTCCCCACCCCTCCCATCTCTTCCCCACCCCTCCCCCCCACCCCCTTCCCTCCCCCTCCCACCACCCCCCTTCCCTCACCCCCCCCCACCCCCTTCCCCACCCCTCCCACCACCCCCCTTCCCTCACCCCTCCCACTACCCCCTTTCCCCCACCCCCCCATCATCTTTCCCTCACCCCCCCACCCCCCCCTTCCCTCACCCCTCCCACCCCCCCCTTCCCTCACCCCTCCCACCACCCCCTTCCCCCACCCGTCCCCATCATCTTCCCCCTCACCCCTCCCCCCACCCCCCCTTTCCCTCACCCCCCCACCACCCCCTTCCCTCACCCCTCCCCACCACCCCCTTCCCCCACCCCCCCACCACCCCCCTTTTCCCCCCCCCCCCTCCCACCACCCCCCCCTTCCCTCCCCCTCCCATCACTTCCCTGACCCCTCCCACCACCCCCTCCCTCACCCCTCCCACCACCCCCCTTCCCTCACCCCTCCCACCAACCCCCTTTTCCCCACCCCTCCCCACCCCCCCCTTCCCTCACCCCTCCCACCCCCCCTTCCCTCCCCCTCCCACCACCCCCTTTCCCTCACCCCCCCATCATCTTCCCCCACCCCTCCCCCCCCCCCCCTTCCCCCCACCCCTCCCACATCTTCCCTCACCCCCCCCCACCACCCCCCCTTCCCCACCCCCCCACCACCCCCCCTTTTCCCCCACCCCCCCACCACCCCCTTTTCCCCACCCCTCCCACCACCCCCTTCCCCCACCCCTCCCCCCCCCCTTCCCTCACCCTCCCTTCCCTCCCCCTCCCACCACCCCCTCCCCACCCCCCCCACCACCCCTTCCCCACCCCTCCCACCCCCCCTTTCCCCCCACCCCTCCCACCACCCCCTTCCCTCAACCCCCCCCACCACCCCCTTTCCCTCCCCTCCCTCTCTTCCCCCACCCCCCCCCACCCCCTTCCCCACCCCTCCCCCCACCCCCTTCCCCCCACCCCCCACCACCCCCTTCCCTCACCCCTCCCCCCCCCCCCCCTTCCCTCCCCCCCTTTCCCCCCACCCCCCCTTTCCCCACCCCCCCATCATCTTCCCTCACCCCTCCCACCACCCCCTTCCCTCACCCCTCCCACCACCCCCCCCCTTTCCCCCACCCCTCCCACCACCCCCTTCCCCCACCCCCTCCCACCACCCCCTTCCCTCACCCCCCCACCACCCCCTTCCCTCACCCCTCCCACCCCCCCCCTTCCCTCACCCCCCCCCACCCCCCCTTTCCCCAACCCCTCCACCATCCCCTTCCTTTTACCCCCCCCCCACCCCCTTCCCTCACCCCCCCCACCCCCCCCTTCCTCCCCCCCCCCCACCCCCTTTCCCTCACCCCCACCACCATCCCCTCCCCCACCCCTCCCACCACCCCTTCCCTCACCCCCCCACCACCCCCTTTCCCCACCCCTCCCACCGCCCCCTTCCCTCACCCCTCCCACCACCCCCTTCCCCACCCCTCCCACCACCCCCTTCCCCACCCCTCCCACCACCCCCCTTCCCTCACCCCTCCCCCACCCCCTTTTTCCCCCGCCCCTCCCCCCCCACCCCCCCCCCCTCACCCTTCCCCCACCCCCCTTCCCCAACCCCTCCCACCACCCCTTTTCCCCCACCCCCCCACAATCCCCCTTTCCCCCACCCCCCCCACCACCCCCTTCCCCCACCCCCCCCACCCCCCCCCTTCCCCCACCCCTCCCACCATCCCCTTCCCTCACCCCTCCCCTCCCCCTTCCCCACCCTCCCCCCATTTCCCCTTCCATCCCCCCCCCCACCCCCTTCCCTCACCCCCCCACCACCCCCCCTTCCCTCACCCCCCCACCATCCCCTTCCCCACCCCCCCTCCCCTTCCCTCACCCCCCCCCCCCCCCTTCCCTCACCCCCTCCCACCATCCCCTTCCCTCACCCCTCCCATAATCCCCTTCCCTCACCCCCCCACCATCCCCTTTCCCCCACCCCTCCCACCATCCCCTTCCCTCACCCCTCCCATCCCCTTCCCTCACCCCTCCCACCCCCTTCCCTTTCCCCCCCCACCACCCCTTCCCTCACCCCCCCCACCATCCCCCTTTCCCCCACCCCTCCCACCATCCCCTTCCCCACCCCCCCCACCATCCCTTCCCTCACCCCCTCCCATCCCCCTTTCCCCCACCCCCCCCCATCCCCTTTCCCCCACCCCCCCCATCCCCTTTCCCCACCCCTCCCATCCCCTTCCCTCAACCCCCCCCCCACCATCCCCTTCGCTCACCCCTCCCACCATCCCCTTCCCTCACCCTCCCACCATCCCCTTCCCCCACCCCTCCCATCCCCTTCCCTCCCCCTCCCACCATCCCCTTCCCCCACCCCTCCCCCACTCCTTCCCCCACCCCTCCCTCCCCTTCCCTCACCCTCCCATCCCCTTCCCTCCCCCTCCCACCACCCCTTTTCCCCCACCCCCCCACCATCCCCTTCCCCCACCCCTCCCACCACCTTCCCCCACCCCTCCCCTCCCACCATCCCCTTCCCTCACCCCTCCCCTTCCCCCACACCTTCCCCCCACCCCTCCCCTCTCACCATCCCCTTCCCTCCTTCCCCCTCTCACCATCCCCTTCCCTCACCCCCCTCCCCCCCCATCCCCTCCCCCTCACCCCCCCCTTCCCCCTAAAACCCCCCCCCCCTCACCCCCCTTCCCCCACCCCCCCCCCCTCACCACCCCTTCCCACCCTCCCCTCTCACCATCCCCCCTTCCCCCACCCCCCTCCCCCTCACCCTCCCCCTTCCCTCACCCCCCCCCCTCTTTACCATCCCCTTTTTTCCCTCCCCCCCCTTCCCCTCCCACCTCCCCTTCCCTCACCCCTCCCCCCTACCCTCCCCCCTTCCCTCCCCCCCTCCCCCTCCCCCAAACCCCTCCCTCACCCCTCCCCCTCACCACCCCCCTTTCCCCCCCCTTCCCCCTCACCTCCCCTTCCCCCCCCCTCCCCCCCCCAAAAATCCCCCTTTCCCCCCCCCCTCCCCTCCACCATCCCCTTCCCTCACCCCCCCCCCTCCACCATCCCCCTTCCCCCACCCCCTCCCCTCTCCCATCCCCTTCCCCCCCCCCTCCCCCCCTCACCATCCCCCTTTCCCCACCCCCCCCCTCTCCCAACCCCTTCCCTCACCCCCTCCCCCTCACCATCCCCCCTTTCCCCACCCCCTCCCCCCTCACCCCCCTTCCCCCCACCCTCCCCCCCCACCCTCCCCTTTTCCCCACCCCCCCTCCCCCTCACCCTTCCCCCACCCCCTCCCCTCTCACCATCCCCTTCCCTCACCCCCTCCCCCCCCCTCCCCCCCCCCCTTCCCTCACCCCCTCCCCTTCCCCCCACCCCCCCCCCCTTCCCCCTCCCCCCCCCCCCCCTCTCCCCAAAACCCTTCCCTCACCCCCCTCCCCCCCTCACCATCCCCTTCCCCCCCCCCTCCTCCCAATTTTGTTTAAATTTTTTTTTTTTTTTTTTTTTTTTTTTTTTTTTTTTTTTTTTTTTTTTGTTTTTTTTTTTTTTTTTTTTTTTTTTTTTTTTTTTTTTTTTTTTTTTTTTTTTGTTTTTTTTTTTTTTTTTTTTTTTATTTTAAAAAAAAATTTTAGAATTTTATTTTAAAAATTTTATTTAAAAGATTTAAAAATTTTTTTCCCCCTTACCTTTTCACCCCCTTTCCCCCCCCCCACTCCCCTTCCCCACCCCCCCCCCTCACCATCCCCTTCCCTCACCTCTCCCTTCCCTCCCCCCTCCCCCCTCCCCTTCCCTCACCCCCTCCCCTCTCACCATTCCCCCCCCTCACCCCCCCCCTCCCCCCCCCTTTCCCCACCCCCCCCCCCCACCCCCCCCCCCACCCCCCCCCCCTCCCACCCCCCCCCAACCCCCCCCCTCCCCACCCCCCCCACCCCCCCCCCCACACCCAAACCCAAAAAAAAAACCCCCCCCCCAAAAAAAAAAAACCCCAAAAAAAAAAAAAAAAAAAAAAAAAAAAAAAAAAAAAAAAACCCCCCCCCCCCTTTTCCCTCCCCCCCACCCCCCCCCCCCCCCCCCTCTCACCATCCCCTTCCCTCCTCTCCCCTTCCCTCACCCCCCTCCCCTCCATCCCCTTCCCTCACCCCCTCCCCTCTCACCATTCCCTTCCCTCACCCCCTCCCCTCCCACCATCCCCTTCCCTCACCCCCTCCCCTCCCACCATCCCCTTCCCTCACCCCCTCCCCTCTCACCATCCCCTTCCCTAACCCCCTCCCCTCTCACCATCCCCTTCCCTCACCCCCTCTCCCCGCACGTGTTTTAATGGCGTTTAAAATTATTCCTAAATTCCAACGTTAAGAGTTAAATCTTTTTAGTAATGGGACAGCTGGAGTTTTTGTAGCTAAAATATTACTATTTTAGAAGTTCATCAGAGAGAGAGAGAGAGAGAGAGAGCGAGAGAGAGAGAGAGAGAGAGAGAGAGCGAGAGAGCGAGAGAGAGAGAGAGCGAGAGAGAGAGAGAGAGAGAGAGAGAGAGAGAGAGAGAGAGAGAGAGAGAGAGAGAGAGAGAGAGAGAGAGAGAGAGAGAGAGAGAGGATGTAGATAACAGCTGTCAGCTTGTAAACAATGGTAAGAACACTAAATCCTGTAAAATCCTTGTGCAAATAACCTAACAGCCAACACTGACTGGATTGATAAGTTCAGAAGAACATAGGAGGAACACTGCAGGAGGCCTACTGGCCAATATTTGCCAGGTCCTTCTGAATTATAATCAAAGCGAAGCGCTAAACCCACCAGGGTCATACAGAGCAGCACCACTGCCGAGCCTGACGCATGGCCGGGCTCCGGGAGTAGAAAGACTTTCGGAACTCACCAAAGGTATATCCTATGTTTCAAAGATCCTGTTAACTGTTACTGTGCTTGCCACTGTGATAACACTCAATACGACGTTGATAAATGGTTCAGAGAACCCACAAGTTGATAAATTACACACATGTGCAACACTTGGCTATCTGTATTGTGGAGACGTTTCCCCACACAGAGGCTTCATCAGTCCCATACAAAGAAGAATGGTGAACATCAGAAGGAGTTTGAGGTAGTCAGTCCCTCAGCCTGGAGTCTATGTAATCAGTCCATCAATCTTGAAGAGAATCCAGCATATGTTCGAAATGGTTTATATACTGTAGACAGGTGAGGTGAAGCAGTCACAGGTGGTGTCACACTGGACAAATCCACATGTGTAAGCAGGTCATACCTATAGGTTAGTAAGAAAGTGAAGAATTACATGTATGAAGACCCCAGTATGTTGGTGTGTCTGTGTCATACACCGACACAGACACCCAAGTGTTGCACATCGTGTCTAACTTATCAACAAAGTGGTGAAGATCAGACTTGAGTCCTGGAGGCGGGCAGTACAGTGCCTTCGCTGGGTTCCCAGAGCTTTCCTACTTCTGGTGCTTGCCTGATCAACCAGGCTGTTATTGCTGGCGGCCCGTTAGTCCACATAACAGCCAGGAGGAGTGTCGAGAATAGTATAAAATACCGACAAGTTGAAGATTAAGAAACCTGCGAGAGTTGGGTATCTCTACTGATAAAACGTTTCGCTCACAGAGTAATAATAATATCTTTATTTCAACATGTACAAGGTATACAGACCATAGCTGACACCACTGAAATACTACTATACAGAAAGTCCCAGATGCAGAGCATTTCTGGCAAATTAGGTCAGTTTTGTCCCAGGATGCGACCCACACCAGTCGACCAGCACCCAGGTACCCAATTTTACTGATGGGTGAACATGGACAGCAGGTGTCTTGTGGAAACACGTTCTAATGTTTTCCAGCCGTACCTGGGATTCGAACTCCGGACCTCAGTGTGTCAGCTGAGTGCGCTACCGATCCAGCTACTGGACACCGTAGGTTTCTTCAAACACAAAGGAAACAGGATGATGAATATGAGGTCCAGGCTTGTCTGGTGCTAACCTGATCAACCACGCTGTTGCTGCTGGTGACCCACATATCCATCACAGTTTGGCTGACCCAACAAATAAACCAAAGGAACAACTATATAACAACACAAACAAGAAAACAGACTATTAAACAGGGAACAAAAGCTGCAACACAACAACAAAAACCACAACAATAGACAGTACAAATAAAAACCCGAGTTGTATGGAGACCAAAGAGAACAACCCAGGTGAACACAGCCGCGAAGTCTGACATTTTACTTAATAAACAAATTCAAAACAAAGGCGCCATAACCACAGAAAACGGAGTAACAGCTCTCCCAAATAATGAAAGAAAACGGCAACACCAGGTTACTTCCATGAGTTACTACGATGTGTACGAATGGTATATAATACCACGACTATGGTGCTGTTCGCACCTACTCCTAGCTTGAGGGACTGATTACCTCATCTTCTGTACATAGTTCTACTGTCTTCAAGTTATGTCCTAGAATTTGTATTGATAAAGCCACTGGATGGCGAAACGTCTACAATAAAGATACCCAGATGTTGCACATGTGTCTTAATCTCATGTGTCTTAATCTCAGTTACTACGATGTTTTATTCAAACAA
>NC_069487.1:6491310-6505315 GCF_026875155.1 Cherax quadricarinatus
TTAATAAGGAATCGTTCAGGACCCTGTACACCGTGTACGTTAGGCCCATATTGGAGTATGCGGCACCAGTTTGGAACCCACACCTAGCCAAGCACGTGAAGAAACTAGAGAAAGTGCAAAGGTTTGCAACAAGACTAGTCCCAGAGCTAAGAGGTATGTCCTACGAGGAGAGGTTAAGGGAAATCAACCTGACGACACTGGAGGACAGGAGAGATAGGGGGGACATGATAACGACATACAAAATACTGAGAGGAATTGACAAGGTGGACAAAGACAGGATGTTCCAGAGATGGGACACAGAAACAAAGGGTCACAACTGGAAGTTGAAGACTCAGATGAGTCAAAGGGATGTTAGGAAGTACTTCTTCAGCCACAGAGTTGTAAGGTCAGAAAGTGGAATAGTCTGGAAAGTGACGTAATGGAGGCAGGAACCATACATAGTTTTAAGACGAGGTTTGATAAAGCTCATGGAGCAGGGAGAGAGAGGATCTAATAGAGATAAGTGAACAGGCGGGGCTAGGAGCTATGAATCGACCCCTGCAACCACACATAGGTGAGTACACACACACACTGCACAGGTATGATCGTCCCCAGGAAAATATCTTCTCGTGAAAACACAAGAACTGGCATCTCGTTGTAAGGAACAACAGCACAACAAAATAAGCAAATTTCGTGTGACAACGGCAGTGAGAGGCAGCAACACAACAACGGCAGTGAGAGGCAGCAACACAACAACGGCAGTGAGAGGCAGCAACACAACAACGGCAGTGAGAGGCAGCAACACAACAACGGCAGTGAGAGGCAGCAATATAACAACGGCAGTGAGAGGCAGCAATACAACAACGGCATGAGAGGCAGCAATACAACAACGGCAGTGAGAGGCCAGCAACACAACAACGGCAGTGAGAGGCAGCAACACAACAACGGCAGTGAGAGGCAGCAATACAACAGCGGCAGTGAGAGGCAGCAACACAACAACGGCAGTGAGAGGCAGCAACACAACAACGGCAAGTGAGAGGCAGCAACACAACAACGGCAGTGAGAGGCAGCAACACAACAACGGCAGTGAGAGGCAGCAATACAACAACGGCAGTGAGAGGCAGCAATACAACAACGGCAGTGAGAGGCAGCAACACAACAACGGCAGTGAGAGGCAGCAACACAACAACGGCAGTGAGAGGCAGCAATACAACAACGGCAGTGAGAGGCAGCAACACAACAACGGCAGTGAGAGGCAGCAACACAACAACGGCAGTGAGAGGCAGCAACACAACAACGGCAGTGAGAGGCAGCAATACAACAACGGCAGTGAGAGGCAGCAACACAACAACGGCAGTGAGAGGCAGCAATACAACAACGGCAGTGAGAGCAGCAATACAACAACGGCAGTGAGAGGAAGCAATACAACAACGGCAGAGAGAGGCAGCAATACAACAACGGCAGTGAGTGGCAGCAATACAACAACGGCAGTGAGAGGCAGCAATACAACAACGGCAGTGAGAGGCAGCAATACAACAACGGCAGTGAGAGGCAGCAATACAACAACGGCAGTGAGAGGAAGCAATACAACAACGGCAGTGAGAGGCAGCAATACAACAACGGCAGTGAGAGGCAGCAATACAACAACGGCAGTGAGAGGCAGCAATACAACAACGGCAGTGAGAGGCAGCAATACAACAACGGCAGTGAGAGGCAGCAATACAACAACGGCAGTGAGAGGCAGCAATACAACAACGGCAGAGGCAGCAATACAACAACGGCAGTGAGAGGCAGCAATACAACAACGGCAGTGAGAGGCAGCAATACAACAACGGCAGTGAGAGGCAGCAACACAACAACGGCAGTGAGAGGCAGCAATACAACAACGGCAGTGAGAGGCAGCAACACAACAAACGGCAGTGAGAGGCAGCAATACAACAACGGCAGTGAGAGGCAGCAACACAACAACGGCAGTGAGAGGCAGCAATACAACAACGGCAGTGAGAGGCAGCAATACAACAACGGCAGTGAGAGGCAGCAACACAACAACGGCAGTGAGAGGCAGCAATACAACAACGGAAGTGAGAGGCAGCAACACAACAACGGCAGTGAGAGGCAGCAATGCAACAACGGCAGTGAGAGGCAGCAATACAACAACGGCAGTTAGAGGCAGCAATACAACAACGGCAGTGAGAGGCAGCAATACAACAACGGCAGTGAGAGGCAGCAATACAACAACGCAGTGAGAGGCATCAATACAACAACGGCAGTGAGAGGCAGCAATACAACGGCAGTGAGAGGCAGCAATACAACAACGCAGTGAGAGGCAGCAATACAACAACGGCAGTGAGGAGCAGCAATACAACAACGGCAGTGAGAGGCAGCAATACAACAACGGCAGTGAGAGGCAGCAATACAACAACAGCAGTGAGAGGCAGCAATACAACAAAGGCAGTGAGAGGCAGCAATACAATAAAGGCAGTGAAGGCCGCAATACAACAACGGCAGTGAGAGGCAGCAATACAACAATGGCAGTGAGAGGCAGCAATACAACAACGGCAGTGAGAGGCAGCAATACAACAACAGCAGTGAGAGGCGGCAACACAACGGCAGTGAGAGGCAGCAATACAACAACGGCAGTTAGAGGCAGCAACACAACAACGGCAGTGACAGGCAGCAATACAACAACGGCAGTGAGAGGCAGCAATACAACAACGGCAGTGAGAGGCAGCAATACAACAACAGCAGTGAGAGGCAGCAATACAACAAAGGCAGTGAGAGGCAGCAATACAATGAAGGCAGTGAGAGGCCGCAATACAACAACGGCAGTGAGAGGATGCAATACAACAATGGCAGTGAGAGGCAGCAATACAACAACGGCAGTGAGAGGCAGCAACACAACGGCAGTGAGAGGCAGCAATACAACAACGGCAGTGAGAGCAGCAACACAACGGCAGTGAGAGGCAGCAATACAACAACGGCAGTGAGAGGCAGCAATACAACAACGGCAGTGAAGGCAGCAATACAACAACGGCAGTGAGAGGCAGCAATACAACAACGGCAGTGAGAGGCAGCAATACAACAACGGCAGAGGCAGCAATACAACAACGGCAGTGAGAGGCATCAACACAACGGCAGTGAGAGGCAGCAGTACAACAACGGCAGTGAGAAGCAGCAATACAACAACGGAAGTGAGAGGCAGCAATACAAAAACGGCAGTGAGGCAGCAATACAACGGCAGTGAGAGGCAGCAATACAACAACGGCAGTGAGAGGCAGCAACACAACGGCAGTGAGAGGCAGCAATACAACAACGGCAGTGAGAGGCAGCAATACAACAACGGCAGAGGCAGCAATACAACAACGGCAGTGAGAGGCAGCAACACAACGGCAGTGAGAGGCAGCAGTACAACAACGGCAGTGAGAAGCAGCAATACAACAACGGAAGTGAGAGGCAGCAATACAAAAACGGCAGTGAGAGGCAGCAATACAACAACGGCAGTGAGAGGCAGCAATACAACAACGGCAGTGAGAGGCAGCAACACAACGGCAGTGAGAGGCAGCAATATAACGGCAGTGAGAGGCAGCAATACAACAACGGCAGAGGCAGAAATACAACGGCAGTGAGAGGCAGCAATACAACAACGGCAGTGAGAAGCAGCAATACAACAACGGCAGTGAGAGGCAGCAATACAACAACGGCAGTGAGAGGCAGCAATACAACGGCAGTGAGAGGCAGCAACACAACAACGGTAGTGAGAGGCAGCAATACAACAACGGCAGTGAGAGGCAGCAATACAACAACGGCAGTGAGAGGCAGCAACACAACGGCAGTGAGAGGCAGCAATACAACAACGGCAGAGAGGCAGCAATACAACGACAGTGAGAGGCAGCAATACAACAACGGCAGTGAAAGGCAGCAATGCAACAACAGCAGTGAGAGGCAGCAATACAACAACAGCAGTGAGAGGCGGCAACACAACGGCAGTGAGAGGCAGCAATACAACAACGGCAGTGAGAGGCAGCAATACAACAACGGCAGAGGCAGCAATACAACAACGGCAGAGGCAGCAATACAACAACGGCAGAGGCAGTAATAACAACAACGGCAGTGAGAGCAGCAATACAACAACGGCAGTGTGAGGCAGCAATACAACAACGGCAGTGAGAGGAAGCAATACAACAACGGCAGTGAGAGGCAGCAATACAACAATGGCAGTGAGAGGCAGCAATACAACAACGCAGAGGCAGCAATACAACAACGGCAGTGAGAGGCAGCAATACAAAAACGGCAGTGAGAGGCAGCAATACAACAACGGCAGTGAGAGGCAGCAATACAACAACGGAGTGAGAGGCAGCAATACAACAACGGCAGTGAGAGGGAGCAACACAACAACGGCAGTGGGAGGCAGCAATACAACAACGGCAGCGAGAGGCAGCAATACAGCAACGGCAGAGGCAAGCAATACAACGGCAGTGAGAGGCAGCAATACAACAACGGCAGTGAGAAGCAGCAATACAACAACGCAGTGAGAGGCAGCAATACAACAACGGCAGTGAGAGGCAGCAACACAACGGCAGTGAGAGGCAGCAACACAACAACGGCAGTGAGAGGCAGCAATACAACAACGGCAGTGAGAGGCAGCAATACAACAACGGCAGTGAGAGGAAGCAATACAACAACGGCAGTGAGAGGCAGCAACACAACAACGGCAGTGAGAGGCAGCAATACAACAACGGCAGTGAGAGGCAGCAATACAACAACGGCAGTGAGAGCTAGCAATACAACAACGGCAGTGAGAGGCAGCAATACAACAACGGCAGTGAGAGGCAGCAACACAACGGCAGTGAGGGGCAGCAATACAACAACGGCAGTGAGAGGCAGCAACACAACAACGGCAGTGAGAGGCAGCAACACAACAACGGCAGTGAGAGCAGCAATACAACAACGGCAGTGAGGGGCAGCAATACAACAACGTCAGTGAGAGGCAGCAATACAACAACGGCAGTGAGGGGCAGCAATACAACAACGGCAGTGAGAGGCAGCAACACAACGGCAGTGAGGGGCAGCAACACAACAACGGCAGTGAGAGGCAGCAACACAACAACGGCAGTGAGAGGCAGCAACACAACAACGGCAGTGAGGGGCAGCAATACAACAACGGCAGTGAGTGGCAGCAACACAACGGCAGTGAGAGGCAGCAACACAACGACAGTGAGAGGCAGCAATACAACAACGGCAGTGAGAGGCAGCAATACAACAACGGCAGTGAGAGGCAGCAATACAACAACGGCAGTGAGAGGCAGCAATACAACAACGGCAGTGAGAGGCAGCAATACAACAACGGCAGTGAGAGGCAGCAACACAACAACGGCAGTGAGAGGCAGCAACACAACGGCAGTGAGGGGCAGCAACACAACAACGGCAGTGAGAGGCAGCAATACAACAACGGCAGTTAGAGTCAGCAACACAACAACGGCAGTGAGAGGCAGCAATACAACAACGGCAGTGAGAGGCAGCAACACAACGGCAGTGAGAGGCAGCAACACAACGGCAGTGAGAGGCAGCAATACAACAACGGCAGTGAGAGGCAGCAACACAACAACGGCAGTGAGAGGCAGCAATACAACAACGGCAGTGAGAGGCAGCAATACAACAACGGCAGTGAGAGGCAGCAATACAACAACGGCAGTGAGAGGCAGCAACACAACAACGGCAGTGAGAGGCAGCAATACAACAACGGCAGTGAGGGGCAGCAATACAACAACGGCAGTGAGAGGCAGCAACACAACGGCAGTGAGGGGCAGCAACACAACAACGGCAGTGAGAGGCAGCAACACAACAACGGCAGTGAGAGGCAGCAACACAACAACGGCAGTGAGAGGCAGCAACACAACAACGGCAGTGAGGGGCAGCAATACAACAACGGCAGTGAGAGGCAGCAACACAACGGCAGTGAGAGGCAGCAACACAACGACAGTGAGAGGCAGCAATACAACAACGGCAGTGAGAGGCAGCAATACAACAACGGCAGTGAGAGGCAGCAATACAACAACGGCAGTGAGAGGCAGCAATACAACAACGGCAGTGAGAGGCAGCAATACAACAACGGCAGTGGAGAGGCAGCAACACAACAACGGCAGTGAGAGGCAGCAACACAACGGCAGTGAGGGGCAGCAACACAACAACGGCAGTGAGAGGCAGCAATACAACAACGGCAGTTAGAGTCAGCAACACAACAACGGCAGTGAGAGGCAGCAATACAACAACGGCAGTGAGAGGCAGCAACACAACGGCAGTGAGAGGCAGCAACACAACAACGGCAGTGAGAGGCAGCAATACAACAACGGCAGTGAGAGGCAGCAACACAACAACGGCAGTGAGAGGCAGCAATACAACAACGGCAGTGAGAGGCAGCAACACAACAACAGCAGTGAGAGGCAGCAACACAACAACGGCAGTGAGGGGCAGCAACACAACAACGGCAGTGAGGGGCAGCAATACAACAACGGCAGTGAGAGGCAGCAATACAACAACGGCAGTGAGAGGCAGCAACACAACAACGGCAGTGAGAGGCAGCAACACAACAACGGCAGTGAGAGGCAGCAGTTTAAGCAATGACATCCGTGCCTCACTCGCAACATACTCCACATGCGGATTCTGCGAACACGAACGCTAGCTAACGTAAACACAAGATATTATTATTACTATTTAATAATCCCTAAACTTATTTCTATTAAATATTTTGCTGTGTTCATGAAATCTGATATATAAGAATCTTTAATTATGATAATAATAATAATTTCTTAAATAAATCTAATGGTCTCATCACAGTAAGGAAAATTACGGTACGATATTCGCAGCCGAGTAATATTAATCACACATTTTTATTAACGTAATAAAATAATTTACGTACACAGTACACCTGTGTATGATCAGTATTACTCACAGATGTAATGTACGTATTGGACATGACTGTAAATGTGGTTTACAGAAACTACAGGTGCATGTAAATCTTTGTGAGTTTACATAAGGTATTTACAGTTGGAAGGTTGTGTGCATTTCAGCAGAGACTTGTATGTGCATCTCTCAGCACAGCCTCCCGTGTTACTGAAGTCACATTCTCAGCACAGCCTCCCGTGTTACTGAAGTCACATTCTCAGCACAGTCTCCCATGTTATTGAAGTCACATTCTCAGCACAGTCTCCCGTGTTACTGAAGTCTCATTCTCAGCACAGCCTCCCGTGTTACTGAAGTCACATTCTCAGCACAGCCTCCCGTGTTACTGAAGTCTCATTCTCAGCACAGCCTCCCGTGTTACTGAAGTCTCATTCTCAGCACAGCCTCCCGTGTTACTGAAGTCTCATTCTCAGCACAGCCTCCCGTGTTACTGAAGTCTCATTCTCAGCACAGTCTCCCGTGTTATTGAAGTCAAATTCTCAGCACAGCCTCCCGTGTTATTGAAGTCAAATTCTCAGCACAGTTTCTCGTGTTATTGAAGTCACATTCTCAGCACAGCCTCCCGTGTTATTTAAGTCAAATTCTCAGCACAGCCTCTCGTGTTATTGAAATCACATTCTCAGCACAGTCTCCCGTGTTATTGAAGTCAAATTCTCAGCACAGCCTCCCGTGTTATTGAAGTCAAATTCTCAGCACAGTTTCTCGTGTTATTGAAATCACATTCTCAGCACAGCCTCCCGTGTTTTTAAGTCACATTCTCAGCACAGCCTCCCGTGTTATAGAAGTCACATTCTGAGCACAGCCTCCAGTGTTACTGAAGTCACATTCTCAGCACAGCCTCCAGTGTTACTGAAGTCACATTCTCAGCACAGCCTCCCGTGTTATTTAAGTCACATTCTCAGCACAGCCTCCCGTGTTACTGAAGTCACATTCTCAGCACAGCCTCTCGTGTTATTGAAGTCACATTCTCAGCACAGCCTCCAGTGTTACTGAAGTCACATTCTCAGCACAGCCTCCCGTGTTATTGAAGTCACATTCTCAGCACAGCCTCCCGTGTTACTGAAGTCACATTCTCAGCACAGCCTCCCGTGTTATTGAAGTCACATTCTCAGCACAGCCTCCCATGTTATTGAAGTCAAATTCTCAGCACAGCCTCCCGTGTTATTGAAGTCACATTCTCAGCACAACCTCTCGTGTTATTGAAGTCAAATTCTCAGCACAGCCTCCCGTGTTATTGAAGTCACATTCTCAGCACAGCCTCTCGTGTTATTGTCACATTCTCAGCACAGCCTCCCGTGTTACTGAAGTCACATTCTCAGTACAGCCTCCCGTGTTACTGAAGTCACATTCTCAGCACAGCCTCCCGTGCTACTGAAAGGTCACATTCTCAGCCACAGCCTCCCGTGTTATTGAAGTCAAATTCTCAGCACAGCCTCCAGTGTTACTGAAGTCACATTCTCAGCACAGCCTCCCGTGTTATTGAAGTCACAGTCTCAGCACAGCCTCTCGTGTTATTGAAGTCAAATTCTCAGCACAGCCTCCCGTGTTATTGAAGTCACATTCTCAGCACAGCCTCTCGTGTTATTTTCACATTCTCAGCAAGCCTCCCATGTTACTGAAGTCACATTCTCAGCACAGCCTCCCGTGTTACTGAAGTCACATTCTCAGCACAGCCTCCCGTGTTACTGAAGGTACATTGAAGCATCTCCCTGCGTGCTTGGGATGCCACAACGAGCGAGGTTCCACACATGACACTGTCCAGAGTTCAGCCTCGTCCCTCGGGAGATGGAGTTGCTCGATCACGGCAGCTGGTGCATGAACCAGGGGCAAGAGATGGTCGACTGCCACCTGTATCTCAGCTGGTATATCCTGCTGGGAGGCATGGTAGGCTTATCTAAATAATTTGTACAATCCCCCCCCCCCCATCCTCCTTTTCCAGATCCGCTTGAAGAATGAGATACTTGTGTAACATTTCGGAATCTTTATTGATGAAACGTTTCGCCAGTCAGAGGCTTCTTCAGTCCAATAGAAAGGAGAACGGTGGGAGATGAGGAGTTTGAGGTAATCAGTCCCTGAGCTTGGAGTCAATTGTTTCAGTCCATCATTCTTCAAAATGACGGTTTTCTAAAGTACTGATACCAGATCCGCTGGTTTGGATCGAGTGTCTAAAGTACTCTTCTATAGGCTGCGACATAAAAGGTACAGGCAACAATTAGTACGGTAGCGAAGCTCTCAGGTAACTAGAGATCACTGCTTGTACCCGAGGATCGCATAGTTACTGCATCCTGGGGGAGATTTTCACACAGCACTTGGTCGGGAAATAAAGAAACGCTGATTACTGTTCCACCGTAGGAATCCTTGGCGGTGGAGGTTGATGGATTGTGGTCAAGGTTGAAGAAGAGTCCATATCGTACTTGATACGGACACAAGACACCCTACAACTGGCCAAGGTTGAAGAAGAGTCCACATTGTACTTGATACGGACACAAGACACCCTACAACTGGCCAAGGTTGAAGAAGAGTCCACATTGTACTTGATACGGACACAAGACACCCTACAACTGGCCAAGGTTGAAGAAGTCCACATTGTACTTGATACGGACACAAGACACCCTACAACTGGCCAAGGTTGAAGAGTCCATATCGTACTTGATACGGACACAAGACACCCTACAACTGGCCAAGGTTGAAGAAGTCCACATTGTACTTGATACGGACACAAGACACCCTACAAATGGCCAAGGTTGAAGAGTCCATATCGTACTTGATACGGACACAAGACACCCTACAACTGGCCAAGGTTGAAGAAGAGTCCACATTGTACTTGATACGGACACAAGACACCCTACAACTGGCCAAGGTTGAAGAGTCCATATCGTACTTGATACGGACACAAGACACACTACAACTGGCCAAGGTTGAAGAAGAGTCCATATCGTACTTGATACGGACACAAGACACCCTACAACTGGCCAAGGTTGAAGAGTCCATATCGTACTTGATACGGACACAAGACACACTACAACTGGCCAAGGTTGAAGAAGAGTCCATATCGTACTTGATACGGACACAAGACACCCTACAACTGGCCAAGGTTGAAGAAGAGTCCACATTGTACTTGATACGGACACAAGACACCCTACAACTGGCCAAGGTTGAAGAAGAGTCCATATCGTACTTGATACGGACACAAGACACCCTACAACTGGCCAAGGTTGAAGAAGAGTCCACATTGTACTTGATACGGACATAAGACACCCTACAACTGGTCAAGGTTGAAGAAGAGTCCACATTGTACTTGATACGGACACCAGACACCCTACAACTGGTCAAGGTTGAAGAAGAGTCCACATTGTACTTGATACGGACACAAGACACCCTACAACTGGCCAAGGTTGAAGAAGAGTCCACATTGTACTTGATACGGACACAAGACACCCTACAACTGGCCAAGGTTGAAGAAGAGTCCATATCGTACTTGATACGGACACAAGACACCCTACAACTGGCCAAGGTTGAAGAAGAGTCCACATTGTACTTGATACGGACACAAGACACCCTACAACTGGTCAAGGTTGAAGAAGAGTCCACATTGTACTTGATACGGACACAAGACACCCTACAACTGGTCAAGGTTGAAGAAGAGTCCACATTGTACTTGATACGGACACAAGGCACCCTACATTTCAGTGTACTGGCAGGCGGTGGCTGAGTCTCAGTCAGCAGGCTACGGTCACAGCTTAAATATAACAATTTGTGTTTGATCAACTCGACTTAACTTAGGAAAAGTGTTAACCATGGCAGACGAAGTCTTGGCCATTATGAACACTCACTCAGACTTATGCGGGAAACTTCAAGTTTCTTCCAGAGCCAAAAGATCTTCCACAAAGTTTCAAAATCTCCTCAGAAGCACAAGAAAATTTTCTCCTCTTTATGTCCAGAAGGGTGAGAGAAGGGTGAGAGAAGGGTGAGAGAAGGGTGAGAGAAGGGTGAGAGAAGGGTGAGAGAAGGGTGAGAGAAGGTGAGAGAAGGGGGAGAGAAGGGTGAGAGAAGGGGGAGAGAAGGGGTGAGGAGAAGGGGGAAGGGAGGGAGAGAAGAGTGAGACAAAGATGAGGGAAGAGTGAGACAAAGGTGAGAGAAGAGTGAGACAAAGGTGAGAGAAGAGTGAGACAAAGATGAGAGAAGGGTGAGACAAAGGTGAGAGAAGAGTGAGACAAAGGTGAGAGAAGAGTGAGACAAAGATGAGAGAAGGGTGAGACAAAGGTGAGAGAAGAGTGAGACAAAGGTGAGAGAAGAGGAGAGAAGAGTGAGACAAAGGTGAGAGAAGGGTGAGACAAAAGGTGAGAGAAAGAGGAGAGAAGGTGAGACAAAGGTGAGAGAAGGGTGAGACAAAGTGAGAGAAGGGTGAGACAAAGGTGAGAGAAGATTGAGACAAATGTGAGAGAAGGGTGAGACAAAGGTGAGAGAAAGAGGAGAGAAGGGTGAGACAAAGGTGAGAGAAGGGTGAGACAAAGGTGAGAGAAGGGTGAGACAAAGGTGAGAGAAGATGAGACAAATGTGAGAGAAGGGTGAGACAAGGTGAGAGAAAGAGGAGAGAAGTGAGACAAAGGTGAGAGAAGAGTGTAGAACAAAGGTGAGAGAAAGAGGAGAGAAGAGTGAGACAAAGGTGAGAGAAGGGTGAGACAAAGGTGAGAGAAAGAGGAGAGAAGGTGAGACAAAGGTGAGAGAAGAGTGAGACAAAGGTGAGAGAAAGAGGAGAGAAGAGTGAGACAAAGGTGAGAGAAGGGTGAGACAAAGGTGAGAGAAGATTGAGACAAATGTGAGAGAAGGGTGAGACAAAGGTAGAGAAGATTGAGACAAATGTGAGAGAAGGGTGAGACAAAGGTGAGAGAAGATTGAGACAAAGGTGAGAGAAAGAGGAGAGAAGAGTGAGACAAAGGTGAGAGAAGAGTGAGACAAAGGTGAGAGAAGGTGAGACAAAGGTGAGAGAAGGGTGAGACAAAGGTGAGAGAAAGAGGAGAGAAGAGTGAGACAAAGTGAGAGAAGAGTGAGACAAAGGTGAGAGAAGATTGACAAAGGTGAGAGAAAGAGGAGAGAAGAGTGAGACAAAGGTGAGAGAAGGGTGAGACAAAGGTGAGAAAGAGGAGAGAAGGGTGAGACAAAGGTGAGAGAAGATGAGACAAAGGTGAGAGAAAGAGGAGAGAAGAGTGAGACAAAGGTGAGAGAAGGGTGAGACAAAGTGAGAGAAGATTGAGACAAATGTGAGAGAAGGGTGAGACAAAGGTGAGAGAAGATTGAGACAAATGTGAGAGAAGGGTGAGACAAAGGTGAGAGAAATTGAGACAAAGGTGAGAGAAAGAGGAGAGAAGAGTGAGACAAAGGTGAGAGAAGAGTGAGACAAAGGTGAGAGAGGGTGAGACAAAGGTGAGAGAAGGGTGAGACAAAGGTGAGAGAAAGAGGAGAGAAGAGTGAGACAAAGGTGAGAGAAGAGTGAGACAAAGGTGAGAGAAGATTGAGACAAAGGTGAGAGAAAGAGGAGAGAAGAGTGAGACAAAGGTGAGAGAAAGTGAGACAAAGGTGAGAGAAGGGTGAGACAAAGGTGAGAGAAGATTGAGACAAAGGTGAGAGAAAGAGGAGAGAAGAGTGAGACAAAGGTGAGAGAAGAGTGAGACAAAGGTGAGAGAAGGGTGAGACAAAGGTGAGAGAAGATTGAGACAAAGGTGAGAGAAAGAGGAGAGAAGAGTGAGACAAAGTGAGAGAAGAGTGAGACAAAGGTGAGAGAAGGGTGAGACAAAGGTTGAGAGAAGAGTGAGACAAAGGTGAGAGAAAGGGAGAGAAGAGTGAGGATAAAGCAGGAAGAGAGAAGGTGAGAAAGGGAGGAGAGTAAAACCAGAGGGCGGTAAAGGAAAATAGAGGCAGGAGGGCAAAGAGAAAGAGAAAGGTAAAGAGCGTAAGGTTCTCTTCCCAACCTCCCCCAACACACACATTATGCCTCACATAGTGAAGTCCGAGGTCGTAAAGGTTATTGATGATATTAGAGAGAGAGAGAGAGAGAGAGAGAGAGAGAGAAGAGAGAGAGAGAGAGAGAAACTCGTGGGTCAGGTTATGAAGAAATCACCTTCAAGACATACCTCTTCCCTCTTATCTACTGTTCCCCACTCACTACTTCCCCCACTCACCCACTCCTTCCCCACTCACCCACTGTTTCCACACTCACCCAGTCACCTCCCCAGACATTTAAAGTCTATAATTTACAACCTAAGTTGGAGGGGATCACCTCCAAGTTTTGTCGTCTTGTAAGAAAGGTCTAACCTAAGTTTTTCAGACAGAGAGAGAGAGAGAGAGGTAGTAAAGGTATCAAGTGACACCACCACAACTACCACAACCACAAATCACCACAACTACCACAACCACCACCACAACTACCACCACAACTACCACAACCACAAATCACCACAACTACCACAACCACCACCACAACTACCACAACCACAACTACCACAACCACCACCACAACTACCACAACCATCACCACCACAACTACCACAACTACTACCACCACAATTACCACCACCACAACTACTAACACAACCACAACTACCACCACCACAACTACTAACACTACCACAACTAACACTACCACAACTACCGCCACCACAACTACCACCACAACTACAACACTACCACAACTACCACCACAACTACCACCACTACAACTACTAACACTACCACAACTGCCACCACCACAACTGCCACCACCACAACACCACCACAACTACTAACACTACCACCACAACAACACTACCACAACTACAACACTACCACAACTACACCACCACAACTACTAACACTACCACAACTAACACTACCACACTACCGCCACCAACAACTACCACCACAACTACTAACACTACCACAACTACCACCACAACTACCACCACTACAACTACTAACACTACCACAACTGCCACCACCACAACTGCCACCACCACAACTACCACCACAACTACTAACACACACCACAACTAACACACCCAACACTAACAAAAAAAACCCCCCACCCAAA
>NC_069487.1:6505815-6513315 GCF_026875155.1 Cherax quadricarinatus
TTGCTCGTGGGGTTTGTTATACTGTTACTAATTTTTTTTTAACTGTGTTGCTATACTGTTTGTTATCCTGTGTTACTATATTGTGTTATACTGTACTGTTGTACTGTGTTATTCTCCGTCGTTATCCTGTGTTGTTTTGGCAGAAAAAGAAAGAGAGGAGGGAAGAGAACGGTAGAGAGAAGAGGGGAAAGAAGAAAGGTTAACCGCAGAGGAGGAGAAAGGGAAGAAAGGGGAGAGCTGAGATAGAAGGGAAAGATTAAAGGAAGAGAAATTCAGAAAGGGACAGGAGGGAGGCAGTGAGGGATATATATATATATATATATATATATATATATATATATATATATATAATATAATATATATATATAATATATATATATATAATATATATAGAAGAGAGAGAGAGAGAGAGAGAGAGAGAGAGAGAGGGAAGAGCAGAGAGGAGGGAAGAGGCAAAGAGTTACGTAAGAGAGAGAGAGGAAGAGGAACGAGAAGAAAGCAAGAATAATAATAAGAGGAGGGGGAGAGGGAAAGAAAACAGGACTCAATATACACGTTTTACCTCAAACACACAAAAAGGCCAAGTGTCTATCGGCAAGTGTTTTTGACAACTAGTCACGCACACGCACACACACACACACACACACACACACACACACACACACACACACACACACACCTCAGAACAGTATTCCGACATCTTAATAAGGAATCATTCAGGACCCTGTACACCGTGTATGTTAGGCCCATATTGGAGTATGCGGCACCAGTTTGGAACCCACACCTAGCCAAGCACGTGAAGAAACTAGAGAAAGTGCAAAGGTTTGCAACAAGACTAGTCCCAGAGCTAAGAGGTATGTCCTACGAAGAGAGGTTAAGGGAAATCAACCTGACGACACTGGAGGACAGGAGAGATAGGGGGGACATGATAACGACATACAAAATACTGAGAGGAATTGATAATGTGGACAGAGACAGGATGTTCCAGAGATGGGACACAGAAACAAAGGGTCACAACTGGAAGTTGAAGACTCAGATGAGTCAAAGGGATGTTAGGAAGTACTTCTTCAGCCACAGAGTTGTAAGGTCAGAAAGTGGAATAGTCTGGAAAGTGACGTAATGGAGGCAGGAACCATACATAGTTTTAAGACGAGGTTTGATAAAGCTCATGGAGCAGGGAGAGAGAGGATCTAATAGCGATAAGTGAAGAGGCGGGGCCAGGAGCTATGAATCGACCCCTGCAACCACACATAGGTGAGTACACACACACTGCACAGCTATGATCGTCCCCAGGAAAATATCTTCTCGTGAAAACACAAGAACTGGCATCTCGTTGTAAGGAACAACAGCACAACAAAATAAGCAAATTTCGTGTGACAACGGCAGTGAGAGGCAGCAACACAACAACGGCAGTGAGAGGCAGCAACACAACAACGGCAGTGAGAGGCAGCAACACAACAACGGCAGTGAGAGGCAGCAACACAACAACGGCAGTGAGAGGCAGCAACACAACAACGGCAGTGAGAGGCAGCAACACAACAACGGCAGTGAGAGGCAGCAACACAACAACGGCAGTGAGAGGCAGCAAACACAACAACGGCAGTGAGAGGCAGCAATACAACAACGGCAGTGAGAGGCAGCAATACAACAACGGCAGTGAGAGGCAGCAACACAACAACGGCAGTGAGAGGCAGCAATACAACAACGGCAGTGAGAGGCAGCAATACAACAACGGCAGTGAGAGGCAGCAATACAACAACGGCAGTGAGAGGCAGCAATATAACAACGGCAGTGAGAGGCAGCAATACAACAACGGCAGAGGCAGCAATACAACAACGGCAGTGAGAGGCAGCAATACAACAACGGCAGTGAGAGGCAGCAATACAACAACGGCAGTGAGAGGCAAGCAATACAACAACGGCAGTGAGAGGCAGCAATACAACAACGGCAGTGAGAGGCAGCAATACAACAACGGCAGTGAGAGGCAGCAACACAACAACGGCAGTGAGAGGCAGCAATACAACAACGGCAGTGAGAGGCAGCAATACAACAACGGCAGTGAGAGGCAGCAACACAACAACGGCAGTGAGAGGCAGCAATACAACAACGGCAGTGAGAGGCAGCAATACAACAACGGCAGTGAGAGGCAGCAATACAACAACGGCAGTGAGAGGCAGCAATATAACAACGGCAGTGAGAGGCAGCAATACAACAACGGCAGTGAGAGGCAGCAATACAACAACGGCAGTGAGAGGCAGCAATACAACAACGGCAGTGAGAGGCAGCAATACAACTAACGGCAGTGAGAGGCAGCAATACAACAACGGCAGTGAGAGGCAGCAATACAACAACGGCAGTGAGAGGCAGCAACACAACAACGGCAGTGAGAGGCAGCAATACAACAACGGCAGTGAGAGGCAGCAATACAACAACGGCAGTGAGAGGCAGCAATACAACAACGGCAGTGAGAGGCAGCAATACAACAACGGCAGTGAGAGGCAGCAACACAACAACGGCAGTGAGAGGCAGCAATACAACAACGGCAGTGATAGGCAGCAACACAACAACGGCAGTGAGAGGCAGCAATGCAACAACGGCAGTGAGAGGCAGCAATACAACAACGGCAGTTAGAGGCAGCAATACAACAACGGCAGTGAGAGGCAGCAATACAACAAACGGCAGTGAGAGGCAGCAATACAACAACGGCAGTGAGAGGCAGCAATACAACGGCAGTGAGAGGCAGCAATACAACAACGGCAGTGAGAGGCAGCAATACAACGGCAGTGAGAGGCAGCAATACAACAACGGCAGTGAGAGGCAGCAATACAACAACGGCAGTGAGAGGCAGCAATACAACAACGGCAGTGAGAGGCAGCAATACAACAACGGCAGTGAGAGGCAGCAATACAAAAACAGCAGTGAGAGGCAGCAATACAACAAAGGCAGTGAGAGGCAGCAATACAATAAAGGCAGTGAGAGGCCGCAATACAACAACGGCAGTGAGAGGCAGCAATACAACAATGGCAGTGAGAGGCAGCAATACAACAACGGCAGTGAGAGGCAGCAATACAACAACAGCAGTGAGAGGCGGCAACACAACGGCAGTGAGAGGCAGCAATACAACAACGGCAGTTAGAGGCAGCAACACAACAACGGCAGTGACAGGCAGCAATACAACAACGGCAGTGAGAGGCAGCAATACAACAACGGCAGTGAGAGGCAGCAATACAACAACAGCAGTGAGAGGCAGCAATACAACAAAGGCAGTGAGAGGCAGCAATACAATGAAGGCAGTGAGAGGCCGCAATACAACAACGGCAGTGAGAGGCAGCAATACAACAACGGCAGTGAGAGGCAGCAATACAACAACGGCAGTGAGAGGCAGCAACACAACGGCAGTGAGAGGCAGCAATACAACAACGGCAGTGAGAGGCAGCAACACAACAACGGCAGTAAGAGGCAGCAATACAACAACGGCAGTGAGAGGCAGCAATACAACAACGGCAGTGAGAGGCAGCAATACAACAACGGCAGTGAGAGGCAGCAATACAACAACGGCAGTGAGAGGCAGCAACACAACGGCAGTGAGAGGCAGCAGTACAACGGCAGTGAGAAGCAGCAATACAACAACGGAAGTGAGAGGCAGCAATACAACAACGGCAGTGAGAGGCAGCAATACAACAACGGCAGTGAGAGGCAGCAACACAACGGCAGTGAGAGGCAGCAATACAACAACGGCAGAGAGGCAGCAATACAACGACAGTGAGAGGCAGCAATACAACAACGGCAGTGAGAGGCAGCAATGCAACAACAGCAGTGAGAGGCAGCAATACAACAACAGCAGTGAGAGGCGGCAACACAACGGCAGTGAGAGGCAGCAATACAACAACGGCAGTGAGAGGCAGCAATACAACAACGGCAGAGGCAGCAATACAACAACGGCAGAGGCAGCAATACAACAACGGCAGAGGCAGTAATACAACAACGGCAGTGAGAGGCAGCAATACAACAACGGCAGTGTGAGGCAGCAATACAACAACGGCAGTGAGAGGAAGCAATACAACAACGGCAGTGAGAGGCAGCAATACAACAATGGCAGTGAGAGGCAGCAATACAACAACGGCAGAGGCAGCAATACAACAACGGCAGTGAGAGGCAGCAATACAAAAACGGCAGTGAGAGGCAGCAATACAACAACGGGAGTGAGAGGCAGCAATACAACAACGGCAGTGAGAGGCAGCAACACAACAACGGCAGTGAGAGGCAGCAATACAACAACGGCAGCGAGAGGCAGCAATACAGCAACGGCAGAGGCAGCAATACAACGGCAGTGAGAGGCAGCAATACAACAACGGCAGTGAGAAGCAGCAATACAACAACGGCAGTGAGAGGCAGCAATACAACAACGGCAGTGAGAGGCAGCAATACAACGGCAGTGAGAGGCAGCAACACAACAACGGTAGTGAGAAGCAGCAATACAACAACGGCAGTGAGAGGCAGCAATACAACAACGGCAGTGAGAGGCAGCAATACAACGGCAGTGAGAGGCAGCAACACAACAACGGTAGTGAGAGGCAGCAATACAACAACGCAGTGAGAGGCAGCAATACAACAACGGCAGTGAAAAGCAGCAATACAACAACGGCAGTGAGAGGCAGCAATACAACAACGGCAGTGAGAGGCAGCAATACAACGGCAGTGAGAGGCAGCAACACAACAACGGTAGTGAGAGGCAGCAATACAACAACGGCAGTGAGAGGCAGCAATACAACAACGGCAGTGAGAGGCAGCAACACAACGGCAGTGAGAGGCAGCAACACAACAACGGCAGTGAGAGGCAGCAATACAACAACGGCAGTGAGGGGCAGCAACACAACAACGGCAGTGAGAGGCAGCAACACAACGGCAGTGAGAGGCAGCAATACAACAACGGCAGTGAGAGGCAGCAATACAACAACGGCAGTGAGAGGCAGCAACACAACAACGGTAGTGAGAGGCAGCAATACAACAACGGCAGTGAGAGGCAGCAATACAACAACGGCAGTGAGAGGCAGCAACACAACGGCAGTGAGAGGCAGCAACACAACAACGGCAGTGAGAGGCAGCAATACAACAACGGCAGTGAGGGGCAACAACACAACAACGGCAGTGAGAGGCAGCAACACAACAACGGCAGTGAGAGGCAGCAATACAACAACGGCAGTGAGGGGCAACAACACAACAACGGCAGTGAGAGGCAGCAGTTTAAGCAATGACATCCGTGCCTCACTCGCAACATACTCCACATGCGGATTCTGCGAACACGAACGCTAGCTAACGTAAACACAAGATATTATTATTACTATTTAATAATCCCTAAACTTATTTCTATTAAATATTTTGCTGTGTTCATGAAATCTGATATATAAGAATCTTTAATTATGATAATTATAATAATTTCTTAAATAAATCTAATGGTCTCATCACAGTAAGGAAAATTACGGTACGATATTCGCAGCCGAGTAATATTAATCACACATTTTTATTAACGCAATAAAATAATTCACGTACACAGTACACCTGTGTATGATCAGTATTACTCACAGATGTAATGTACGTATTGGACATGACTGTAAATGTGGTTTACAGAAACTACAGGTGCATGTAAATCTTTGTGAGTTTACATAAGGTATTTACAGTTGGAAGGTTGTGTGCATTTCAGCAGAGACTTGTATGTGCATCTCTCAGCACAGTCTCCCGTGTTACTGAAGTCACATTCTCAGCACAGTCTCCCATGTTATTGAAGTCACATTCTCAGCACAGTCTCCCATGTTATTGAAGTCACATTCTCAGCACAGCCTCCCGTGTTACTGAAGTCACATTCTCAGCACAGTCTCCCGTGTTACTGAAGGTACATTCTCAGCACAGTCTCCCGTGTTACTGAAGTCACATTCTCAGCACAGCCTCCCATGTTATTGAAGTCACATTCTCAGCACAGCCTCCCGTGTTACTGAAGTCACATTCTCAGCACAGTCCCCGTGTTACTGAAGTCACATTCTCAGCACAGCCTCCCATGTTATTGAAGTCACATTCTCAGCACAGCCTCCCGTGTTACTGAAGTCACATTCTCAGCACAGTCTCCCGTGTTACTGAAGTCACATTCTCAGCACAGCCTCCCGTGTTATAGAAGTCACATTCTGAGCACAGCCTCCAGTGTTACTGAAGTCACATTCTCAGCACAGCCTCCAGTGTTACTGAAGTCACATTCTCAGCACAGCCTCCCGTGTTATTGAAGTCACATTCTCAGCACAGCCTCCCGTGTTACTGAAGTCACATTCTCAGCACAACCTCCCGTGTTATTGAAGTCACATTCTCAGCACAGCCTCCCATGTTATTGAAGTCAAATTCTCAGCACAGCCTCCCGTGTTATTGAAGTCACATTCTCAGCACAACCTCTCGTGTTATTGAAGTAAAATTCTCAGCACAGCCTCCCGTGTTATTGAAGTCACATTCTCAGCACAGTCTCTCGTGTTATTGTCACATTCTCAGCACAGCCTCCCGTGTTACTGAAGTCACATTCTCAGTACAGCCTCCCGTGTTACTGAAGTCATTCTCAGCACAGCCTCCCGTGCTACTGAAGTCACATTCTCAGCACAGCCTCCCGTGTTATTGAAGTCAAATTCTCAGCACAGCCTCCAGTGTTACTGAAGTCACATTCTCAGCACAGCCTCCCGTGTTATTGAAGTCACATTCTCAGCACAGCCTCTCGTGTTATTGAAGTCAAATTCTCAGCACAGCCTCCCGTGTTATTGAAGTCACATTCTCAGCACAGCCTCTCGTGTTATTTTCACATTCTCAGCAAGCCTCCCATGTTACTGAAGTCACATTCTCAGCACAGCCTCCCGTGTTACTGAAGTCACATTCTCAGCACAGCCTCCCGTGTTACTGAAGGTACATTGAAGCATCTCCCTGCGTGCTTGGGATGCCACAACGAGCGAGGTTCCACACATGACACTGTCCAGAGTTCAGACCTCGTCCCTCGGGAGATGGAGTTGCTCGATCACGGCAGCTGGTGCATGAACCAGGGGCAAGAGATGGTCGACTGCCACCTGTATCTCAGCTGGTATATCCTGCTGCGAGGCATGGTAGGCTTATCTAAATAATTTGTACAATCCCCCCCCCCCCATCCTCCTTTTCCAGATCCGCTTGAAGAATGAGATACTTGTGTAACATTTCGGAATCTTTATTGATGAAACGTTTCGCCAGTCAGAGGCTTCTTCAGTCCAATAGAAAGGAGAACGGTGGGAGATGAGGAGTTTGAGGTAATCAGTCCCTGAGCTTGGAGTCAATGTGTTCAGTCCATCATTCTTCAAAATGACGGTTTTCTAAAGTACTGATACCAGATCCGCTGGTTTGGATCGAGTGTCTAAAGTACTCTTCTATAGGCTGCGACATAAAAGGTACAGGCAACAATTAGTACGGTAGCGAAGCTCTCAGGTAACGAGAGATCACTGCTTGTAC
>NC_069487.1:6515815-6528315 GCF_026875155.1 Cherax quadricarinatus
CTGGTGTGGGTCGCATCCTGGGACACTGACCTAAGGAGGCCTGGTCACAGACCGGGCCGCGGGGGCGTTGACCCCCGGAACTCTCTCCAGATAAACTCCAGATAAACCACAAATCACCACAACTACCACAACCACCACCACAACTACCACAACCACAACTACCACAACCACCACCACAACCATCACCACAACTACTACCACCACCACAACTACTAACACTACCACAACTAACACTACCACAACTACCACCACAACTACTAACACTACCACAACTATCACCACAACTACTAACACCACCACAACTACCACCACTACAACTACTAACACTACCACAACTGCCACCACCACAACTGCCACCACCACAACTACCACCACAACTACTAACACTACCACAACTACTAACACTACCACAACTACCACCACCACAACTACTAACACTACAACTACCACCTCCATAACTACTAACAGTACCACAACTACCACCATCATAACTACTACTGATGCCTCAGATAGATTGGTAAGCGGGGGTGGTGTGAGCCCGGACCTTAAAGGTCAGAGTTCAGAACAGCGCCCCGCCAACACCTGTCCCAACACCATCATTACCTGTGACAACAGAAATAGCAGCAGCAACAGCAGTACCATCAACGGGACCAATAGCAAGAACAACTGCAACCGCAACAGGACCAACAGCAACAGTACCAACAACAGGAAGAATAGCAACATCAACGGCAACAGGCCCAACAGTAACAGCATCAAAAGTACTAACAGGAGCAACAACAGTAACAGGAATAAAGGTGAACCAAAACCTGACACAGGTGCAAGACACTGCCAATTAGTGCACTTCCGGAACTTCCTAACTTCCTGCAGAGCACCGTACAAGGTAGATGCAGGAGGAGGGAGAGAGAAACAAAGAGGATGAGGGAGAAAGATGAAGAGGGAGGAAGAGGGATGGTTTGGAAAAGGACGAAAGAAAAGGGAAGAGAGGAGGAAAGAGGAGAGTGATCAGTGGAAGTCTTGTTTCTTTGGGTTACAAGCCACTTACAAACACTTACTCTGGGTTACAAGCCACTTACAAACACTTACTCTGGGTTACAAGCCACTTACAAACACTTACTCTGGGTTACAAGCCACTTACAAACACTTACTCTGGGTTACAAGCCACTTACAAACACTCTGGGTTACAAGCCACTTACAAACACTTTGGGTTACAAGCCACTTACAAACACTTACTCTGGGTTACAAGCCACTTACACTCACTCTGGGTTACAAGCCACTTACAAAACACTTATTCTGGGTTACATGCCACTTACAAATACTTACCATGGATTATAAGCCACTTACAACCCCTCCCTTACCTCAGCAGTGTAGCCAGACCCATATCAACACCTCCCTTACCTCAGCAGTGTAGCCAGACCCATATCAACACCTCCCCTACCTCAGCAGTGTAGCCAGACCCATATCAACACCTCCCTTACCTCAGCAGTGTAGCCAGACCCACATCAACACCTCCCCTACCTCAGCAGTGTAGCCAGACCCATATCAACACCTCCCTTACCTCAGCAGTGTAGCCAGACACACATCAACACCTCCCCTACCTCAGCAGTGTAGCCAGACCCACATCAACACCTCCCCTACCTCAGCAGTGTAGCCAGACCCACATCAACACCTCCCCTACCTCAGCAGTGTAGCCAGACCCACATCAACACCTCCCCACCACCAAGTCCTCGGCCTAATCCCCTATTTTCTTTCAACATTCTTATGCAAATTTTTAAAGACCAGTATTTCTTAGCATGAAAAATTACTACACACATATACATTTGGAAGACAGGGAGGATGAAAGGAAGGCAGGGAGACAGGAAAGAAGGGAGAGAGGAAGGAAGGCAGAGGGAGAGAGGAAGGAAGGCAAGGGGAGAGAGGAAGGAGCAGGAAGACAGGAATGAGTTAGTAAAAAGGACATAGAGGTACTGTAGCAGATGTTAGTCAATATAGAGGTACTGTAGCAATGTTAGTCAATATACAGGTACTGTAGCAGATGTTAGTCAATACAGAGGTACTGTAGCAGATGTTAGTCAATATAGAGGTACTGTAGCAATGTTAGTCAATATAGAGGTACTGTAGCAGATGTTAGTCAATATAGAGGTACTGTAGCAGATGTTAGTCAATACAGAGGTACTGTAGCAGATGTTAGTCAATACAGAGGTACTGTAGCAGATGTTAGTCAATACAGAGGTACTGTAGCAGATGTTAGTCAATACAGAGGTACTGTAGCAGATGTTAGTCAATACAGAGGTACTGTAGCAGATGTTAGTCAATATAGAGGTACTGTAGCAGATGTTAGTCAATACAGAGGTACTGTAGCAGATGTTAGTCAATACAGGGGTACTGTAGCAGATGTTAGTCAATACAGAGGTACTGTAGCAGATGTTAGTCAATACAGAGGTACTGTAGCAGATGTTAGTCAATACAGAGGTACTGTAGCAGATGTTAGTCAATATAGAGGTACTGTAGCAGATGTTAGTCAATACAGAGGTACTGTAGCAGATGTTAGTCAATATAGAGGTACTGTAGCAGATGTTAGTCAATACAGAGGTACTGTAGCAGATGTTAGTCAATACAGGGGTACTGTAGCAGATGTTAGTCAATACAGAGGTACTGTAGCAGATGTGAGTCAATACAGAGGTACTGTAGCAGATGTTAGTCAATATAGAGGTACTTTAGCAGACGTTAGTCAATATAGAGGTACTGTAGCAGATGTTAGTCAATATAGAGGTACTGTAGCAGATGTGAGTCAATACAGAGGTACTGTAGCAGATGTTAGTCAATATAGAGGTACTGTAGCAATGTTAGTCAATACAGAGGTACTGTAGCAGATGTGAGTCAATACAGAGGTACTGTAGCAGATGTTAGTCAATATAGAGGTACTGTAGCAATGTTAGTCAATACAGAGGTACTGTAGCAGATGTTAGTCAATATAGAGGTACTGTAGCAGATGTTAGTCAATATAGAGGTACTGTAGCAGATGTTAGTCAATACAGAGGTACTGTAGCAGATGTTAGTCAATATAGAGGTACTGTAGCAGATGTTAGTCAATATAGAGACACTGTAGCAGATGTTAGTCAATACAGAGGTACTGTAGCAGATGTTAGTCAATATAGAGGTACTGTAGCAGATGTTAGTCAATATAGAGGTACTGTAGCAGATATTAGTCAATACAGGGGTACTGTAGCAGATGTTAGTCAATACAGAGGTACTGTAGCAGATGTTAGTCAATACAGAGGTACTGTAGCAATGTTAGTCAATATAGAGGTACTGTAGCAGATGTTAGTCAATACAGAGGTACTGTAGCAGATGTTAGTCAATATAGAGGTACTGTAGCAATGTTAGTCAATATAGAGGTACTGTAGCAGATGTTAGTCAATACAGAGGTACTGTAGCAGATGTTAGTCAATATAGAGGTACTGTAGCAGATGTTAGTCAATACAGAGGTACTGTAGCAATGTTAGTCAATACAGAGGTACTGTAGCATATGTTAGTCAATATAGAGGTACTGTAGCATATGTTACTCAATATAGAGGTACTGTAGCAGATGTTAGTCAATATAGAGGTACTGTAGCAGATGTTAGTCAATATAGAGGTACTGTAGCAGATGTTAGTCAATACAGAGGTACTGTAGCAATGTTAGTCAATACAGAGGTACTGTAGCATATGTTAGTCAATATAGAGGTACTGTAGCAGATATTAGTCAATACAGAGGTACTGTAGCAGATGTTAGTCAATACAGAGGTACTGTAGCAGATGTTAGTCAATATAGAGGTACTGTAGCAGATGTTAGTCAATATAGAGGTACTGCAGCAGATATTAGTCAATACAGAGGTACTGTAGCAGATGTTAGTCAATATAGAGGTACTGTAGCAGATATTAGTCAATACAGGGGTACTGTAGCAGATGTTAGTCAATATAGAAAGGTACTGTAGCAGATGTTAGTCAATACAGAGGTACTGTAGCAGATGTTAGTCAATACAGAGGTACTGTAGCAGATGTTAGTCAATATAGAGGTACTGTAGCAGATATTAGTCAATACAGGGGTACTGTAGCAGATGTTAGTCAATATAGAGGTACTGTAGCAGATGTTAGTCAATACAGAGGTACTGTAGCAGATGTTAGTCAATACAGAGGTACTGTAGCAGATGTTAGTCAATATAGAGGTACTGTAGCAGATGTTAGTCAATATAAAGGTACTGTAGCAGATGTTAGTCAATATAGAGGTACTGTAGCAGATGTTAGTCAATATAAAGGTATTGTAGCAGATGTTAGTCAATATAAAGGTACTGTAGCAGATGTTAGTCAATATAAAGGTACTGTAGCAGATGTTAGTCAATATAGAGGTATTGTAGCAGATGTTAGTCAATATAAAGGTACTGTAGCAGATGTTAGTCAATATAGAGGTATTGTAGCAGATGTTAGTCAATATAAAGGTACTGTAGCAGATGTTAGTCAATATAAAGGTACTGTAGCAGATGTTAGTCAATACAGAGGTACTGTAGCAGATGTTAGTCAATATAGAGGTATTGTAGCAGATGTTAGTCAATATAAAGGTACTGTAGCAGATGTTAGTCAATATAAAGGTACTGTAGCAGATGTTAGTCAATATAGAGGTATTGTAGCAGATGTTAGTCAATATAAAGGTACTGTAGCAGATGTTAGTCAATATAAAGGTACTGTAGCAGATGTTAGTCAATACAGAGGTACTGTAGCAGATGTTAGTCAATATAGAGGTACTGTAGCAGATGTTAGTCAATATAGAGGTATTGTAGCAGATGTTAGTCAATATAGAGGTATTGTAGCAGATGTTAGTCAATATAGAGGTACTGTAGCAGATGTTAGTCAATATAGAGGTATTGTAGCAGATGTTAGTCAATATAGAGGTACTGTAGCAGATGTTAGTCAATATAGAGGTATTGTAGCAGATGTTAGTCAATATAGAGGTATTGTAGCAGATGTTAGTCAATACAGAGGTACTGTAGCAGATGTTAGTCAATACAGAGGTACTGTAGCAGATGTTAGTCAATACAGAGGTACTGTAGCAGATGTTAGTCAATATAGAGGTATTGGAGCAGATGTTAGTCAATATAGAGGTATTGTAGCAGATGTTAGTCAATATAGAGGTACTGTAGCAGATGTTAGTCAATATAGAGGTATTGTAGCAGATGTTAGTCAATATAGAGGTATTGTAGCAGATGTTAGTCAATATAGAGGTACTGTAGCAGATGTTAGTCAATATAGAGGTATTGTAGCAGATGTTAGTCAATATAGAGGTATTGTAGCAGATGTTAGTCAATACAGAGGTACTGTAGCAGATGTTAGTCAATACAGAGGTACTGTAGCAGATGTTAGTCAATATAGAGGTATTGTAGCAGATGTTAGTCAATATAGAGGTATTGTAGCAGATGTTAGTCAATATAGAGGTACTGTAGCAGATGTTAGTCAATATAGAGGTATTGTAGCAGATGTTAGTCAATATAGAGGTATTGTAGCAGATGTTAGTCAATATAGAGGTATTGTAGCAGATGTTAGTCTATATAGAGGTATTGTAGCAGATGTTAGTCAATACAGAGGTACTGTAGCAGATGTTAGTCAATATAAAGGTATTGTAGCAGATGTTAGTCTATATAGAGGTATTGTAGCAGATGTTAGTCAATACAGAGGTACTGTAGCAGATGTTAGTCAATATAAAGGTATTGTAGCAGATATTGGAGGAAATAAACATTTAGTTACTGGGATATCGTCTATTAGAAATTAAAGATGCAAATCAGACAGCAAGCTTTACTGCGACAACGTCTCGCTCTCTCTAGAGCTCTATCCAGCTTACGGCATATGAGCGGAGAAGCAGCTTATAGACCGTATGGCAGGAGAGGTGCAGCAGTCGTAGGTGGTGTCACATTTGTTCAATGTGGAAGTAGGTCGTGCCCAAGAATTAGGCAAACGAAGAATTCCCAAGTATTAAGATCCCAAGAAGTTGCAGTGTCTGACAGGATTGTAGACGAATGGTTCAGAGAACCGACATGTTGCTAAATTAGACACATGTGCAACTCTTGGGTATCGTTATTGAGGAAACGTTTCGCCACATAGTGGCCTCATCAGTCCATACATAGGAGAAACTTGAAGAACAGGAGGAGAATGAGGTAATCAGTCCCTCAACCTCTAGGTTGAGGGAGATAATACCAGATAATACCAGATAATAATAGGAAGATAATACCAGAACCACTAACAATAACGTTAATAATACAGGAAGATAATCCCAGAACCACTAACAATAATAAATGTAGAGTGAGTACTGGTAACTTTATTAATTATTCAATGAATATCCGTCACATTCCAGGCTGGTGCTGTGAAAAACCTCTACAAACTTGAAGAATTTCCCTGAGGTGCTTCAAGTAGCAAGACAGACTGCTGCACTAACTTGGTGAGCGCGGTAATGGATCTCAGTAAACTGCTACACAAGGAGAAACCTGTGTCATGTGCCGGGGTACTCTCCCCGTAGACCAACACTCTCAAGACAAAAATTACCGAGTAACACAACACAGAAATGGGAGGGAGGGAGGGGAGGGGAGGGGAGGAGGGAGGGAGAGGAGGGAGGGAGAGGAGGGAGGGAGGGGAGGGGAGAGGGAGGGAGAGAGAGAGAGAGAGAGAGAGTGAGAGAGAGAGAGAGAGAGAGAGAGAGAGAGAGAGAGAGAGAGAGAGAGAGAGAGAGAGAGAGAGAGAGAGAGAGAGAGAGAGAGAGAGAGAGAGGATGTAGACCGCTAAGTTGATAAATTAGACACATGTGCAACATTTGGGTATCTTTAATGTGAAGACGTTTCGCCACACAGTGGCTTTATCGGTCCAATACAGAGAAGAACGGTTAAAGATCAGAAGAAGTCTGAGGTAATCAGTCCACTATTTATGATGGACTAATTACATCGACTCCAGGTTGAGGGACTGATCACCTCAAACTCCTGATCTTCCCCGTTCTTCTTTGTACCGGACTGACGAAGCCACTGTGCTGCGAAACGTTTCCACAATAGATACCCAAGTGTCGCACATGTGTCTAATTTATCAAAAAAGAGTCTACATTCTTAAGACTTTATATAAATACATTTAGACTGAGCCCGGCACTTGAAGCTCTGAAACAAGCCAATCCCTTCACCGTGAAGTCCCACTAATGGACTACATAATCTCGCCCAATTACCAGGAGACACTATACTCAAGCCATAATCCGGATAGAGACGGATTGACGGCTTACCGAACGCAAAGTGTAAACAAACAGAAGCCATGACAGGAAGTGGTGGGTCATACTGACAGCAAGTGGTGGGTCATACTGACAGCAAGTGGTGGGTCATAGCGACAGCAAGTGGTGGGTCATACTGACAGCAAGTGGTGGGTCATACTGACAGCAAGTGGTGGATCATACTGACAGCAAGTGGTGGGTCATACTGACAGCAAGTGGTGGGTCATACTGACAGCAAGTGGTGGATCATACTGACAGCAAGTGGGGGGTCATACTGTGGGTCATACTCTTCTCCCCTCACATACAACCAGCTTTCTTCTCCCTTCACATACAACCAGCTTTCTCTCTTCTCCCCTCACATACAACCAGCTTTCTCTCTTCTCCTTTCACCTACAATCAGCTTTCTCTCTTCTCCTTTCACCTACAATCAGCTTTCTCTCTTCTCCCCTGGGAACGCTTGGAAGCACTTGACTTGTACTCGTTGGAACGCAGGAGGGAGAGATATATCATAATCTACACTTGGAAAATCTTGGAAGGAATGGTCCCAAATCTGCACACAGAAATCACTCCCTACGAAAGTAAAAGACTGGGCAGGCGATGCAAAATGCCGCCAATAAAAAGTAGGGGCGCCATTGGTACACTAAGAGAAAACACCATAAGTGTCCGGGGCCCAAAACTGTTCAACAGCCTCCCATCAAGCATTAGGGGAATTGCCAATAAACCCCTGGCTGCCTTCAAGAGAGAGCTGGACAGATACCTAAAGTCAGTGCCGGATCAGCCGGGCTGTGGCTCGTACGTCGGACTGCGTGCGGCCAGCAGTAACAGCCTGGTTGATCAGGCCCTGATCCATCGGGAGGCCTGGTCGTGGACCGGGCCGCGGGGGCGTTGATCCCCGGAATAACCTCCAGGTAACCTCCCCTCAAGTACAACCAGCTCTCTCTCTTCTCTCTTAACATGCAATTAGCTCTCTCTTCACACAGAATCAGCTTTCTCTTCTCCCGTCACATACAACCAGCTTTCTCTCTTCTCCTTTCACCTACAACCAGCTCTCTCTCTTCTCTCTTAACATGCAATTAGCTCTCTCTTCACACAGAATCAGCTTTCTCTTCTCCCTTCACATACAACCAGATTTCTCTCTTCTCCCTTCACATACAACCAGCTTTCTCTTTTCTCCCACCACAAAAACAGGCTTCTCTCCTCTCCAACATAACAGCAACTTTCCACCAACACAACAGCAACTTTTTTCTCCACCAACGTAACACCAACCTTCTCTCCACCAACTTTCTTCCCTGCCACATGAAAGTTGAGGTCTTGCCAGTTTCTCAGCACCAGCTGGCTGTATCGTCAGCGCCACCTGCCGGAGTTAATCATCTCACTCGCCCTCCCTCAGGTGATGGGTGTGGTAGAGAAGCCATGGAGACCCACCATTCCCCATTCCCCCACCACATCCCATCCCCCACCACAGGTGTGTTGATGCCAGCTATTTTTTTCTTTTAGCAAAATTGGATGTTGGTCATGGGAAGGGGAAGAGTGAATGGAGAGCAAGATGTGGATGGGAAGGAAGAAATGGAGAGAGAGAGAGAGAGAGAGAGAGAGAGAGAAGGAAGAGAGAGAGAGAGAGAGAGAGAGAGAGAGAGAGAGAGAGAGAGAGAGAGAGAGAGAAAGGAGGAGGAAGAGAGGAAAGACGAAGATATGGAGGAGAAGAATGGGGAAAGTAAAGTGTATTAAAAGTTTTAAAGGATCAGATCAACATGGTCATTCAGTGTGTTTACGATAACAACCTCACAGTCACACACTGCCACACTCAGTCACACACTGCCACACTCAGTCACACACTGCCACACTCAGTCACACACTGCCACACTCAGTCACACACTGCCACACTCAGTCACACACTGCCACACTCAGTCGATAAAGCTCTTGGAGCAGGGAGAGAGTGGGCCTAGTAACGAACAGCGAAGAGGCGGGGCCAGGAGCTACGACTCGACCCCTACAACCACAAATGAGTGAGTACAGCCACACTCAGTCACACACTGCCACACTCAATCTCACACACAGCCACCCGAACCCAAACATCCTCTTGCTTGCTAACTAATTCCAAACCTCCAAAATGGAGGAATATAGCAAATACTATACAAGCAGAGATAATCCCAGGAGCTAGTTTGGATGAACACTCTTAAACAACCAAAATGAATTCTTTCGTAGATTTACCTAAATTAATTACGCCAGCAGCAGCAGCATCGTGGAACCGACCAGACTAGGAAATATTACCCTCCACCTTATATTCACGAATAATGAGGAACTGGCCTGGGGCATAACAGTGTTGATTACGCTAGGTAAGGTTTGTCAGGAAAGACGACAAGTGTTTCCTGACGCGGGTCTTAGTCATCTAATGACCCACAGCTGGAGCTTTTGGTCATCTGACTGAGGACTTCCACTATAATTTCGTTGATGACTGCAAACTCAGACCACAACATAATTAAGGCTCTGACCTGCATATACACTGGTCTGGAATAACGAAACACGATCAATCGTAAGGGGTAATACAACAAATTTAACTTCAGCAATAAAAACGTCAACTGGGGGTAAGCCAAACGTGACCTTAATGAAATATGCTGGGAAGACAATATGACTAATCCAAAATGAGTTCCTTGGCACCTGAAGTATGCCTCACACATACCTTTATGACAAAAACGAGAAAATGCAAATTAGAGAGAGAGAGACGCTCTCTGTATAAGCAAAGACGACGGATAAAACTTCTCAAAGGCAGTGGACTTTCTGAACAACAAAGGGCCACTAGATCAATGGTTCAGAGAACCGACACGTTGATAAATTTGACACATGTGCAACTCTTGGGTATCTTTACTGAGGAAACGTTTCGCCACATAGTGGCTTCATCAGTCCATCAATCTATTCGAGATTGATGGACTGACCACATCGACTCAAGGCTGAGGGACTGATTACCTCATTCTCCTCCTGTTCTTCAAGATTCTCCTTTGCATGGACTGATGAACCCACTGTGTGGCGAAACGATTCCTCAATAAAGATACCCAAGAGTTGCACATGTGTCTAATTTATCAACAAAGGGCCACACTGGTTGTCTCGTAGCTCGATCGCTAGCGTACTCAGCTCACACATGAGGTCCGGGGTTCAATTCCCAGGTATGGAAGGAAATATTAAGACGTGTTTTCTCAAGGCACCTGCTGTCCATGTTCACCTATCGTAAATGCACAAACCTCATATTGAGTATTACTGACAGTGTGTGTGGAAGCCCAACATGAGAAACCTAGGAGTGAGAATGTCAGAGGATCTCACAGTCAGACATCACAACAACCTTAGTGTCATAACAAGAAAAATATTTGGCTGAATAACTATAGAACACTTAAGAAAATACTGAGTAAAAATTCGCCAGAGAATTTTCCGTTGAGTAAAGGAGGAAGAAGAAGAGGAGAGAGAAGAGCATAAGAACAGAGAAAGATGATGCGAGCTAATAAAAGATAAAGAGCAGAAAAGAGTAAGACAAGTTAGAGAGAATAACACAAGTTAAAAAGAATAACACAATTTAGAGAGAAAATGAGAGAAACACAGGTTAGAAGAGAGACAGAATTAATAGAAGAATTACCGCACACCGGTGCAGGATGTCCGCTCTATTGTGGCAGCAAGGTGCCACAGTGCCACAACAGGGCCATGGGGGGATGAGAGTCATGGGAGTGAGAGAGTCAAGTGGGTGAGAGGACCATAGGGGGAATGAGAGAGGGCCGTGGAGGGGATAAGAGTCATGGGGATGAGAGGATCATAAGCGGATGAGAGGGGGTCGTGAGGGGATGAGAGAGAGCCATGAGGGCATGAGAGAGTGCCATGGGGGCATGAGAGAGGGTCATGGGGCATGAGAGGGCTATGGGGGTGGTGAGAGGGCCATGGGAGGATGAGAGGGGAACAAGGGACACGGGGGGAAGACATTACACGAGGGTAAGACATAAATGGAAGGGGAAGAAGGGAAAGAGAGAAACTTTGTGTTAAAGAAAAGGGGGAAAAAATACATATGAAAGAAGAAAGATGTAAGAATAAGATGCAAGAAGATGGTAATTGTAATAATGGAAACTGACTCAGTTACGAAGTTGACAAAATTTCAGTAAGTTTTCTAGATAACTGGACCAGTTCCAGCAGAAAGTGGACCAGTTCCAGCAGAAAGTGGACCAGTTCCAGCAGAAAGTTGACCAGTTCCAGCATAAAGTGGACCAGTTCCAGCAGAAAGTGGACCAGTTCCAGCAGAAAGTGGACCAGTTCCAGCATAAAGTGGCCCAGTTCCAGCAGAAAGTGACCATTCCAGCAGAAAGTGGACCAGTTCCAGCAGAAAGTGGACCAGTTCCAGCAGAAAGTTGACCAGTTCCAGCAGAAAGTTGACCAGTTCCAGCAGAAAGTGGACCAGTTCCAGCAGAAAGTGGACCAGTTCCAGCAGAAAGTTGACCAGTTCCAGCAGAAAGTGGACCAGTTCCAGCAGAAAGTTGACCAGTTCCAGCATAAAGTGGACCAGTTCCAGCAGAAAGTGGACCAGTTCCAGCAGAAAGTGGACCAGTTCCAGCAGAAAGTTGACCAGTTCCAGCATAAAGTGGACCAGTTCCAGCAGAAAGTGGACCAGTTCCAGCAGAAAGTGGACCAGTTCCAGCATAAAGTGGACCAGTTCCAGCAGAAAGTGGACCAGTTCCAGCATAAAGTGGACCAGTTCCAGCAGAAAGTGGACCAGTTCCAGCAGAAAGTGGACCAGTTCCAGCAGAAAGTGGACCAGTTCCAGCAGAAAGTTGACCAGTTCCAGCATAAAGTGGACCAGTTCCAGCAGAAAGTGGACCAGTTCCAGCAGAAAGTGGACCAGTTCCAGCAGAAAGTGGACCAGTTCCAGCAGAAAGTGGACCAGTTCCAGCAGAAAGTGGACCAGTTCCAGCAGAAAGTTGACTAGTTCCAGCATAAAGTGGACCAGTTCCAGCAGAAAGTGGACCAGTTTCAGCAGAAAGTGGACCAGTTCCAGCATAAAGTGGACCAGTTCCAGCAGAAAGTGGACCAGTTCCTGCAGAAAGTGGACCAGTTCCAGCAGAAAGTGGACCAGTTCCAGCAGAAAGTGGACCAGTTCCAGCAGAAAGTGGACCAGTTCCAGCATAAAGTGGACCAGTTCCAGCATAAAGTGGACCAGTTCCAGCGGGAAAGTGGACCAGTTCCAGCAGAAAGTGGACCAGTTCCA